>BQNB010076586.1:7124-31115 GCA_026074375.1 Tanacetum coccineum
TGCCCAGAGAAATAGCGAAGCCTTAGAAAATATCAACATGGTTCGTGTAACTTCCACTAAAGTTTGATTCCGTATTTTGACGTGGAGAGCGAGCAACGGATGTTTGGTGTGAAATCTTGACATCTTCATAATAAGCTCTCCGGGTCTGATTGGCAAACTCTGTGCCATTATCTGTTCTGATATTTCGGACTGTCGCATTGAGACGAACTTGAATCATTTTGAGAAATTTAATCACGAACTGTGGAACTTCATCCTTTGATCATAGAAATTTTACCCATGTAAACCGAGTGTAATCATCAACGATAACCAATATGTATTTCCTCCCATTGATACTTTGAATCTTCATTGGCCCACAAAGGTCCATGTGCAGTAGATAGAGATTTTCTTGAATAGAGTTTTCAGCTTTGGGTTTATGGGTGTGTTTCTTGCTTTTCCCTAGAGCATAGGCGGAGCATAAGTGATCCTTCTGAAACTTTAATTTGGGCAGCCCTCAGGCTAGTCCTTGTTTGGCTAGTGTAGTGATAGAATCAAAGTTTAAATGGGATAACCTTCAATGCCATAACCAAGACTAGGTCTTTGAAGCTTTAGACAAGAGAAAAGTGGGAGAGGATAACATCATATATTCCAGAGACAAAGTGTATAAATTTGAGCCCATTGATCCCTTGAGTAGATCCACACCTTCTAAGTCACAAATGTAGTAGGTGTGTTTGCGAAAAGCTACTTCGAGATCGGAATCACAAAATTGACCAACGAAAAGTAAGTTGTGTCCTAACCCATCCACATAATAAACCCAAGAAATCATAACATTTCCCATCTGATAGTCACCATAGCCATAATCTTTGCAATCTGATCATTACCAAATCTGACCGTACCCAAAAATTTGTGAACAAATTTGATGAGCTGAGAGCGATTTTCGGTCATATGCTTAGAGCATCACGAGTCCAAGTACAAAGGAAAATTTGGACGACCTGCATTGGACACGAGAAGAAGATGGAGATTTTGAAACAGTGGATCCCCAATTTATGTTGGGTCCCAAGATGTTAGAAGTCCTAGGTCCTAAGATACTAGGTTCATCACTGAAACGTACAGATTTTGTAACTTTGGTTCTCCTATGGTATACTTTAAATTCTTAAGTAGAAGTAATTACTGGTGTTTGGCTGGTTTCCTTAGGAGGCACTATGGAATTGGAAGTGATTCTAGTCAAAGGGCACTTTGTTCCATTGATAGTGAAAGTCCTTCCTGTAGGTAACCACCTATGTCCAACACTAGTAAAGACTTTGCCAGTAAGTTTCTATTCCATCTTTTTGCTCTCACCAGACTTAGATTTAGCATGCTTATTCACATCATTTATATAAGTAACAACACATTTATCATGATTAGCATAAAATAAACAAACATTGCATGTAAAGAATACAAACTTAGAATTCGCATCTTTTACAGTATGTTTAAAACTTTCATTACATAAAGACACATGATTCTTTTTATTTGAACTAGACATAACTTTCCTAAGGTGAGCTTCTACGGTCTTATTCTTCTTGTTGTTACTTGCTGCTGGCGTGATCCTATTTTTCCTTGTATTGTTCTTAGATTGTGATCTACTAGTGCTAGTAGAAGTTATTACTCCTGTAGAAGACAACAAAGGTTTGTTAGTGGTCTGTTTGGGTTGTAATGTTGTCTATTTTTTGTGTTGTACTTGTTGAGTCCTTAGGTTCCTAAGACCTATCTGTTTTGGTTTTGTTCATTGGTGTTACATCAACCAATTTCTTTCTTTCAACTTGGGAACTAGGAACTGTCTCAAAAACAAAAACTAATAATTCATGAACGCGTATTGTAAACTTACAAGCATAGTCTAGGTAAGGATCACTAGGATTCTATTTTCTAGCTTGTTCTACAATCCCACGTAGTATGTCAGTATGTTCCTTAGTTTTCTAGAGGTAATCCTCATGTGCTTCCCTATTGTTCTTAAGACTATGAGAAAGAGGTTCTAAGTCTTGCTTAAACATTCCTAGAGCTATCACACTTGCATTATTGACATGTTCATTATTATTAGACACATTTTTTCCTTTTAATGTTGCAATGTGTTCTATCAAGCATTAGACTCCTATTATACTCCTCACACCAGCTCTTTCGCATACTTTCACACTCGTCAATGACTTCTAAAGAATTTATAGCAGTATGCACAAGATCTTGAGATATGATCAGTTCCAAGAGTCGATCGTTTTCAAGAAGAAGTTCTTTCTTTTTAATTTCAAAACATTTCTTGTCTACAGAACACTGTTCAATAGCAGCTTCCATTTGGTTAAAAATTATCTTCACTTCATTGAGTTCATTGTGAAGACCATTGTCAAAATCCTTAAATTATTCCATTAAAGAGTTTAAAAACGGTATCACATGTGTTATGAAAACCTCTTTAGTATGTTCAAAACCCCATGTACCCTTAGTTATTGCTAACGGTGTAGTTCTTTCTTTCACCACTTTTTCAAATTTGGCAAGATGATTTTTTAGTTTTTAAAAACTTGTTTTTACCAAACTGACCTTTGGAAGTTCACTAGGAACCTCTATTTTAACTGATGTAGTTGGAGCAACAAGTTGTTTAGAAATTAGGTTTGAAATCAGTAACCAGAAAGCTTGTTCTCCAGACAATTCTTTTTTAGGAACAAAATGTTTTCCAAAATGATCAGATAATTTATTCAATTCTGAATAGTTAATTGGAGAAATTTTAACTTTTTCTCTTTCAAAATTGGATCATTTTATTTTTTCAATCATTTTTTATCGACTCTCTTCAGCTAAAATTAGTGTCTCTTCAGAAGCAATCACAGACATTACATCATGTTTCTTAGATATCACAACACCATCATACAACATTGGCTTAATCCACTGAGCTTTCTTAAGATAAAACAAATTTTGATAACCAAGATCTTGTTTGTGAATGTCATCATAGAAAACTTATGGTTTTGTCAGCATATGCATCGTTTGCGCAGATTGACCTACTTTATGAACAATATTATCCAGTTCCTTTATCTTGTTTTCTGAATCACTTTCCTTGTTCATGTATTTATTTTCTTTTTCTTTGGGTTCCTTTTTGAAAATAGTAAATGCCCTTAACAATGATTCCTTTTCCTTAACATATTTAGAAAGAGTATGTTAAAGTGAGTCAATCTCCCGTTCAAAGGCAGCAAACTTTGCATTCTTATTTTGAATCATGCCACCCATTTGTGAATCAATAAATTTTTTACAACTGCTCAAATCTATATTTAGTCTTTGTTTAAATTTTTTGACTCTTTCGTTATATCATTCAAACTCAGCGGTTAAGGATTCATTAACAATTTTGTTTTCCTGATTAACCTTATCCCAATTAGTTACTTGATTAGACATTTATTCAAACATAGACATTATCATAGCATCTTGTGGTGCAAAAGAATTAGTATCTTGAAAAACCGCATTTTGCGTTTCATGTAGATATTAGGAATAAGAAATGCTATTACTATCACTTGTTATCTCATTATCTGGATAATCATCAATAGGTGTTTGTTCAAAATGTTGCATCTCTTGCACACTTTGATTAATCATATCATCAATTTGATAAGTGTCATAATTTGGTACCTCAGAAAGGACGTCTGAATCGTAACTAGAAATATTAGCCTTAAGGACCGCTTTTGCTGAAGAGATATCATTACAATCTAAGTCATAAGCATCTAGATCATCAGTCTGGAAAGATGCATTGTGTGTGATTATTGCCTAAGTAGTTTGACCCTCTGCAACTCCAGGATCTGCTAAGAATGCTAACTGCTCCTCATCCAATACCTGACCAGATTCCTGTGCCTGAACAAGCAACATCTTTTCCTTAAACCATGCATAATTCCTTGGCCTCTTAGGCTTAGTGCACTGCCTAGCCATATGACTTTTACCCTGACAATTGTAACACTTAACAACCCTTGCTTGACCTGCTAGATTATTTCCCCCTGAGCTTGTAGCATTTCCCTTAGTTCTTGTACCAGTGAAACTCTGACCCTGTCTCCCTTGTACTTGTTGAACAGTAACCCTTTCATCTTGAATGGTAGCTTGGTTTCTTGGATTAGAAGATATTCTAAGTTGGTTGTTGGTTGAAGGAAAACGTAAAGCCATTACAGTTGACATGAATGCCATTGCTTTGTTAAGACAAGCAATTGGATCATCACATGGTAGAAATGATGGAACAACAAGACCTGAGTCTAGTTGGGGAAACTTAGCTTGTGGTTGTTGTAAAATTGGAGGGGAATGATAAATAGTTTGTGGAACTGATGGTTGTTGAGGAATTACTGGAGGCTTATACTGTTGGTAATAAAAAGGTGCTTCATAAGACTATGAATGCTTTTAAGAAGGATAATGCTGTTGAGCAACTGGTGATGACTGTTGTTGATAATGAGTAGAATTGTACTGAGATTGAAGGTTGGTTTGATATGAAGAGATGTGAGGATTGGTAGCAATCAAGGCAAGTAGATCAGGAAACCTTTCACGCATTAAGCAGACTTCAGTAGCATGTGCCTCGTGTTAACTGAGATATGCATAAAGCTAATCATATTTATTTGTATGCATGTTCCTTGCTAACTATAAATCAGTCATAAATTTGCTCCACTCAGGTGGAAGAGTGTTCAGAAACTTAGTATTGACTTGGACCAGTTGCATTGTCATTCCAATAAGGTGCATATCATTCATGAGTTGAGCAAACCGCAAGTAATACTCATGAAGTGACTCACCCTTTACCGAAGAAAGCCTATCAAAGTCATCGTATAACTTTCACTCACGTTCTTGGTATGACAGTTCGGTTCCTTGCATAAGTAACTTAACCTGATCCTAAATTTCTTTAGCTACTTGATGATGGTTGACAAGAGAGTACACTTATGGAGGAAGACCATGAAGAATAATGTTTGTTTCTTTAACATCACAATCATCTTGAAGCTTTTCTGCATCCGTGAGTTCTTCATACTTCAGACACCATACGTAACCAACATCCTCTTCTCTATAGTACCCATAAACAAGTGGATATCGTATCAATGGAGTTTAAAGCATCATTCTAACCGAGTTTCCTTTCATTTTATGTAAAGATGCATATGACGACCAAGAGGTGTACATTGACTTTTCAAGCATAGGAGGACGGTTATCATCACCGGCTACAATCATGTGTTCAGCTAATGTAGTCATTGTCAAATTATTGTGTGAAAAGATGTAAAGGATCGATTCAGTGATTAATGAGACTTTTGTGACAATTAGTAGTTTTAATTGATTCATGTTTACAAGCCTGCACAATTGACATGTTTTTTGTTACAAATTAAAAGTTTGCTTTGTTGATCTTTATAGTTCTTAAATAACATCAAACCTGCACATCTAGACACAGAAATCAACATTGCATAAGTTGACTAAGTCAAAATGCAGAGAATTGAGGTCAAATTGCATAAATTGACTAAGTCAAACTTGGATCAGGTCAAATTGCACTTTGAAACTAGTCAAATTGTACTTTTTGTTTCTTGGTCAAATCGCATAAAACTATCCCAAACCGCAGGTCAAATGAGGTCAATCACCTAGCAACTTAATGAGTTCCAAACATGCACAAATCGTGATAAGTCAAACACGTATAAACAAATAGGTCAAACCGCAGAATGCTTTTACTCAAACCGTAAAAGGTAGTTGTAAATCGCATGTTTTTGGTCAAACCGCAAAACAAGTGTGCCAAACCACAGGTTACAAAAGAGTCAAAATGCAGAAAATGGAAGTCAAACCACAGGTTTACCAAACCGCATGTACAAGTTCAAAAATGCATAAACGCCAAAAACACAATTATAAACGTTTTTTCTTGAAATTTTTAGCACAACTAACTTATACTTAATAATAAAAACACAATCTTTAACATTTTAAACATCAAAAATTTGTGTACTATTCTATTCATGTATATAAGATTCGAAAACAAGGTTTTTGCAAGTTTTATCAAGATGAAACGCACTCAAACTACATATAATCACCCCATGGCGTATGACACCAATGGTAGAAGATATGTTATCTAATCACACAAACAATATTAAACAAGAATCTTAGAGAGAGAGAGAGAGAGAAAGAGTGGTTGGACACTTCTAGAGAGAGAAACAAAAGAGTGAATAATGTCATTATGAAATAACCAACACCTTCTCCATGAAAGAAGAAGGTATTTATACAAAGTTGGGGTATGGTCAACATAAGGTCTCCTTATGTTGACCTGGTCAGCTTACTTTTACACATCGATTGACTACGAGCTACGATATTACAATATTGGAAGTGATCGAGTCTTTTCTCGATTTTTAACATTTATTAACATTCCGAGAAATACTACAAAGATAATGAAAGGGAAAACATTGTGTAGCAAGGATAATTTTTAATTTTATTAACAACTAAATAAGTAATTAATCATATTAGTTTACACAGTGGAAGACTTAATTGAAATCGCTTTGACAAGTTTTAGGTTTTTCTCTTATGTACCTTGATACACAAGCCTTTTAATCAGTCATGCAAAAGCAATAAATAACATACGTGATGCAAATCCGCAAACACAACCAGTAAAAAGGTCTGAGAAACACAACAACACTTTAGATTTCTCTCTATATCATCTATCATGATGACATATAGTTTAGTCCACAATAAACTGTTAGTGAAAATATTACGAATTTAATCTATACGAATCTCTTTTGTGTTTTGGTGCTGACAAACATGTGACTGTAATACGTACGTAGAGTACGCCAAGTTACTCGTAATCACAAAACATAATATCATACGTGCATCCTACATCCTCTCGCCTCTCAAGTCTAACATCAACACCGACATTTGTTTGCATCGATCGCAAATCACAGTAGGGTATGTCTACACAAACAAAAAAAGGTGAAAGTATAATTGGATAACACACTACTTTGTAGGATGATCCAAAGATATAAGTTTTTGTCTTAAACTTTTTATTTTTATAAATGTAACAAAACAGTTTCTCAAAAATTATTTAGACAAATTATTTTTGAATTATAAAGAAAATGTTTTATGTGGTAATTATTTCAAATTTCAAATATGGTCATTTCCCCACTAAAACAAGTCGGTTTTTCACCAGATTTTACCTTCACCACAAAAAGACAAAAAAAAGAGCGTATGCAGCGGCGGTCCCTTAAATATGTTGGCGGCCCATTTATATGTTGGCGGCCCATTTAAATACTGGGAGGCCCCCTAATTTATCTGAGGGCCATCGCTGTCTGACAGACTGTTTTTAGCTCCTATAAATAGTAGGTCACTTCCAACTATTTTCACAACCTTTTGCATAGATTTTTTAGTTCTTTCTCTCTCTAAATCTCACTTCATCTTTCTACATCTTTGATCATTTAACTTGTTTAATCTTGTTTAAATGTGATCCAATCTTCTATCCTTTCCTTCTTCCCTCATGTGCAAGAGAAGAACTTTCGTCATCGTCAAGATAAGAAGTTATATAGTCTAGTTAGTCCATTTGTAACATTTGTTACATATAGATCGAGTCCATGTCTTTCATTCTTGTGTACTTGTGTAGATCCGGATAATGTATAAATTTAGAAGTGTTGATGGTGTGTCAGTTAGTATTTTGGTCCTCAAAATACAAGTACGGGTGGTAGATTGGTTCTAGCTAAGATTAGGAGTCGACATCTAGCTTAGTGTCGGAAAATAATGTAAGCGACATGGTTTACGTGTTTAGGCCTTAAAACACAAGGTTTGTTATGTTGGGCCATAAAACATAACAGGTTTGGTTGTACCCGAAGAAGGACTCGACATCTAGCTTAATGTCAGAAAATAATGTAAGCAACTTTTATAGTCTTCTCCGCCAAGAAAGGAGCTTGTTGACTAGTGAAGTAACTCTCGAGTTGGGTACTCGGGGAGTAGAGTAGGGGGAGAGGAGCTTCGTAACCGAACCACTATAAATCATTGTGTCCGGTTTGCATTTCCTTTTACCTATCTCTTTACGCTTTTTGTTTACATTTATCGCTTTACTTTTATATTTGAATTGTGTTCATGATTGTGTGGATAGTTGCATATATTGTGTTATATGTGATTGTGTAATACTTTATAGTTGATATTGTGGTTGAGCTTTCATTGTTAAGATATGTGATATTGTTGTAAATCTATTATCGACACTTCTCATATTGCGTCCAACTTGATTGGCGATTTGATACAAAAGAATTAAAGTTTTTAAACAGAAATGTATTCACCCCCCCCCCCCCTCTACGGTTTCCATAATTGGTATCAGGAGCCACGTCGCTCTAGTTTTTAAAACAAATGGTTTTTAAAATAGAGTACGATCCATGTATCAAATTACCCTTGAAATGGGATTAAATATGAAAGTGTTTTGTTGCTTGATTCGTACTAGTTTTGTTGTTAAATATAACTCGTATACTAGCTTGAATGAAAATCTCAAAAAGCTTGGAAGTCTCAATATACGTCTTTCTAAGTCCTAAGAGTAGAAATGATGTCTAAAACACGAAATTTATGTACGGGGATAACTTTTGAAAGTCCTACGTTCTACAAATAAGTCACCAAATGATTTTGTACACACAACATGTTTTTGGGTCACTGATGGCAGTCCCATAAATGTTAGGGTGGCCTAAAATATCTTTGGGAGCCGTCACCTTTATGGGGACCGTCTGTCTATTTCGTCAGTATTTGGTAAACTTTAAAAAATCATATAAAATCAACCGTAAGTTCGTAGATGTCGTGTCACTCGCCATTTTAAAGATAATTGAGTCTACTTTCTTTTAAAGGAACTTCCAAGACTTCACTCTTAACGTAAATAAGTTAGAAATGCAAAATACTACATATTGGTCAAAAGTTTGAGTTTTGTTTTAATGTAAAACTTGTATTTTACATTTTTCTTTGAGTTGGGCATTTCTAGTTGATGTATCTTTTAAAAAATAGTGTATTTGTCCTTTCAAAATATTAATCTTAATTAATTTTTGAAATGGGGAGGAACTATTTTATTTTCAAATCAAGCTAAGTAGACATCGTTATATCTAATACACAACACAATGACGAATATCTTTATGTGTATGCTAGATGATTATATGTGTTTAATTTTGTTTCAACTTGGTTATTAGATATTAATAAGTAATCATTACTATTTGTAATTGAGCTAATTATATATCTAAACACATGTTCCATGTATGCTATTTATATGTTACTAATTTTCCGGATTATGCCTAATAGGAATTACACTTGATTTCTTGCGTTAAGTTGCAAAATTGTTTGTGCATTGCATATAGGCATAGATCACTATATTTACAAGTGTTACATAAACATCTTGTAGATCATTTTGAGTGTAGTAACCCATTTAAGAATGAGAGTTCAATAGTTTGTCAAGTGTGTGGAAAAATAATGTCCTAAGATCATATGTTAAAACCCATCATTAAAATATTTCAAACACATTATCTCTCTTTCAACAAAATGTCTAAATATTTTCATCATCTTGCTTTGTTTGGCCTTGGGTTGGTTAAAAAAAATAAAAAAATTTATTAATACATTGGTAATTAAGTAAAAGAAAATGTACTTTTAAACTTTGCTTGTGATTGCATTGTTCTAACACACACACATAATTATATTATTTTTATAAACGTATAATATTTTACAGAAGATGTGTGTTGTATAAAAATGGTTAAGAAAATCATTTATATACTCATAAAATGTCAAAAACTATGCATACTATACATATCAACAAATAGTTCTTCGCACAAGCAAAATATATGACAATCTTGAAATAGACAATTAACTTGTCATTATTTCATCAACTCACTTAACAAGTAGTCTTAAGACTTAATGGTACATACTATGAAAATATTTATTTGTTTTCTTTTAAAATAGTGTTCGTGAGGGTCAAGAAAGATTTCGAATATATATATCGATTCATTATTCAAATTATGATTTATATTATAATCGAATCTAATTGACAAGTTTCGAGTATGGAGAAGAAATCGGATTCTTATTTGTCTGTTTAAGATTATATCAAATGTTAACAGGAGGTTATTACCTTAAGCCTACATACTCAATCACACTTGATTGATTGAAATAACCGACATCCTTTTCAAGACGATAAGACTATGCATCGGATCAAAATCACCACTTGTTGTAAAAATGATGTCATATTGAGTCTACTTATCCAATAGTTGTGTTCTAAATATTTGGCAAATATATGCATAAAATACACAATGAAGTAGGATTGACGACTTGAATATTTTATCCAAAATATTCAAGTAATTTACCTTGCAATGCATTTGGTAAAGTCGTCATTTTTGAAAAGCTAAACATGAGCAAACGTAAAACATATGTAACTTCGCTCAAACAATTCAAAAGCACAACTCAAAACTCAAACTCTCTTCTTATCAAAATTTTCTCTTACTTTACTAAATAAGCATACTATTTCTTCTTCACCAAATGAGAACCCTTTAACCTTTTAAAGTTAGGACTAGGAATAATTGAACATATTCCACAAATCTTTTATGTGCTTTCTTTCAATAAGTGAGCGTAAGAGGATTTTAAATATGAAGATGATTATTATTTAAACGATAATCAATTCATTTATTCAATCTAATTACCAAATTAGAATATGGAAAATGAAATCGAGACTAGGGATTTATCTAGATAACAGAAAATATCATCAAATGACCTAAGACTATTTTTTCGTGTCTACATGTTTAACTATCCTCGGTTTTACATGAAATCACGAAGTCGATTGCAAGACAACAAGATTAGTCATCGAATTGCAATTCACACTTGCAATGAAGATGTTTCATTAAGTCTAAAGTGTTCAAATGTTGTGTTATTAGCTATGGTCAAATTATAATTTTAAACTTACACACTCTAAGTAAGGACTATGACTTATGATATTTCCATCGAGAAACTCATAAGTACTACTACTTGATAAGCAAGTCTTGGTTGTCAAATCCAAAAAATCAAACCAAGAACCCTTATAACTTATATATGCTTCTCCTAAAAACCCAATTTCAACACCATCTACCAAATAATGGGAAAATGATCCTTGCCCAAATTTGGCACCTCCACGGATCGATGGATCCTTCGTCTTAGATTCATCTTTGGTAAACCCGCCCTATGACATTAGATTTAAAACATCTTCCTCTTGTAAATCTCTTGCTTAAAAGTCCAACATACATTAACTAACCTTTAGTAATATCCTCATTATTTTACAAAGAAACATACACACGATTTATTGAGGTAATAACCTTAATTGGTTCTTTCATAAAGACATTGCAAAGTGTGCATTCTATGAACACTCTCAATATAGGGAGCATTTCACATTGTCACTTTTAAGCATATCCTAGATCCTTTACGTTGACTCATTTCTTTTTATAGCCTACAACAACTTGCTGCTCTCTCATTCAACCTTAGAATTCCCATACAACTGATTAGGATTATGTGAACAAAATTAATGTATGTTAGTGGTATATTAGGCCGTGTATGAAAGACATATACATAATTTTTTCTTTGCTACACTTAATTAAGAAATATAGGAATTTATTTTGTCTAAACATGGAATGACTTGAGGAACTATTGCACTAAAAAGTTCAATTTGACCTAACGGTTGAATTTGCTTCCAAGAGGTGAAGTTGGCGTTCATGGTATAACACGAAAAATGGTCTGTTTAGCCTGAATGAGCCTCCACTAGTGATTAGTCTCCTTATTCATTTCTAATTTGATTAAATGCTCTTCCTAAATATGCCTAATGATAGTCTACATTGATAGACATTGTATTTCATTAGGAGTGCACACTAAGCAAGTATAACTTAGGTTTCTTCTTAGTCAATCTAGATTACTTGCACCTCACGTATGTATTTTTCAAGTTTCAAGATGATAACTTGCTCTCATGTAATGCAAATATATGCCTTCATGTTTATCTTTTCAAAACATTGATCTTGATTAATTTTTTAAATGGGGAGTAAACTATTATTTTTTAATAAAATCAAGCTAAGTATACATCGTTGTTTCTAATACACAAAACAATGAAGAATATCCTTATGTATATGCTAGATGATTATGTGTGTTACTTTCTGGTTTCAACTTGCGTTAATAGATATTAATATGTAATCATGTACTTTTGAAATTGGCTAATTATATATCTAAACACATGTGCCATGTATGCTATTTGTATGTTACTAGTTTTTCGGATTATGCCTAATAGGAATTACGCTAGATTTCTTGCGTTAAGTTGCAAAATTGTTTGTGCATTGCATATAGGCATAGATCACTATATTTACAAGTGTTACATAAACATCTTGTAGATCATTTTGAGTGTAGTAAACCTATGTAGGGAAGGAGAGTTCATAAAATTTGTTAAGTGTTTATGTGGTAAAATATTATCATAAGACACACGTTAAAACCAGTCTCCAAATTATTTTACCAACACATTAACTCTCTTTCAACTTGATATCTAAATATTTTCATCGTTCTTTCCTCGTTTGACCTAAGGTTGTTTAACAAAAGAAAAGATTGTATTAATTCATTAGTATTTAATAATAAAGAAATTATATTTTTAAACTTTGCTTGTGTTTGCATTATTCAAAAACTACACATAATTATAATTCTTTTTATAAATATATAGGATTTTAATAGAGATGTGTGTTATATAAAAATAGTTAGAAAAAACATATATTTACTCACAGATATCAAAAACATTCATACTGATGTGTAACTAACAAATAATTTTTACATACAACAAAATAAATGACAATTCTTTGAAATAAGATATTAACCTTGCCATTATTCATCAACCGTCACCTTGCAAGTAGTCTAAGATTAATGGAACATACTATGAAAAATATTTATTGTTTTTCTTTTAAAAGAGTGTCGTAGGGGTCAAGAAAAGATTTTCGAATATATACCGATCTCATTATTTAAATTTGATTTATATTATATCGAATTAATTGACAAGTTTTCGAGATGGAGAAGAAATCGGATTCATATTTGTCATAGCTTTAAGATTATATCAAATGTAACAGGGAGATATTATCTTAGCCTACATACTCAATCATACTTGATTGATATATAAATAACGACATCCTTTTCCAGCGATTAGATATGCATCGGATCATTAATTCACACTTGTGTAAATGATATTATATTAAGTCTACTAGTTCCAATAGTTGTGTTACAAAATATATGGAAAATATATGCATAAAATACACAATGATGTAAGATTGATGGATTGAATGTTTTATCAAAATATTCCAAGTAATTTACCTTGCACAATGCATTGGTAAAGTCGTCAATTTCTAAAAGCCAAACAGGAGGGAAAACGTACAACTTTTAAACTTTGTCAAACAATTCGAAAGCATAACTAAAAAACTCAATTCTATGCTCATCAAAACTTTCACTTACTTAACCAAATAAGCATACTATTTCTTTTTCATCAAATGAGAACCCTTTAACCATCTAAGGTTTGGACTATGAATAATTGAACATATTCAACAAACCATTTTTGTACTTTCTTTAAATAAGTGATCGTAAGAGGATTTTGAATATGAAGATGATTATTATTCAAACGATAATCAATCTCATTATTCAATCTAATTACAAATTTGAATATGAAAATAAATCGAGACTTGGATATTTCTAGATAACGGAATATCAATCAATGATCAAAGATATTTTTTCGTGTCTCATGTTTAACCATCCTCGTTTATTACATTTGAAATCACGAAGTCGATTGCAAGGACAACAAGATTAGCATCGAATTGCAATCCACACTTGTAGTGAAGATGTTTCATTGAGTACTAAAGTGTTCAATGTGTTGTATTAGCTATGGTCAAAGTATTACATGTTAACTAATACACTCTAAGTAGGATTGACGACTTATGAATTTCCATCGAGAAACTCATAAGTCTCTAAACTTGATAATCAAGTTATTGGTTGTCAAATCCAGAAAATCAAACAAGAACCCTTATATAACTGTATATATGCTTCTCCTAAAAAACCCAATTTCAACCCATCTCAATAATGGGAAAATGATCCTTGCCCCAAAATGGCACAGCTCCACGGTCGATAGACCCTTCGTCTTAGATTCCATCTTCAGTAACCCGCCCTCATGACATTAGATTTAAAACATCTTCCTCTTGTAAATCTCTTGCTTAAAAGTCCAACATACATGTAAGTAACCTTTAGTAAATCATCATTATTTTTACAAAGAAACATACACACGATCCAATTGAGTAAATAACCTTAATTGGATTTCTTTCATTAAAAGACATGCACAATGTGAATTCTATTTAAACACTCTCGAATATAGAGCATTAACATTGTCACTTTTAAGCCATACTCCTAGATCATGTGACTCATTCTTATCTTATAGCTTACAACAACTTGCTTGCTCTCTCATCTCCAACCTTAGAATTCCAGACACTATGATTCTGGATTATGTAACCAAAATTATGTTATGTTAGTTGAGTCATATTAGGCCTTGTATGAAAAGACAATACAAATTTTATCTTTGCTACACTTATTAAGAAAAATAATGGATTCTATTTTGTCTAACATGAGAATTACTTAGAGAACCTATTGCACTATAAATTCAATTTGACCTAACGGTTGAATTGCTTCCAAGAGTGATGTTGGGTTCATGGTATAACACGTAAAAATGGTCGTGTTTAGCCTGAATTGAGCACCACTAGTGATAGTCTCATATTCATTCTCTAATTTGATTAAATGGCTCTTCCTTAATATGCCTAATGATAGTCTACATTGTAGACATTGTATTTCATTAGGAGTGCACACTAAGCAAGTAGAAATTAGGTTTCTTCTTAGTCAATCTAGACAACTTGCACCTCACGTATGTATTTTTCAAGTTTCAAGATGATAACTTACTCCCATGTAATGCAAATATATGCCTTCATGTTTATCTTTTCAAAAACATTGTTCTTGTTTAATTTTTTAATGGGGAAAACTATTATTTTTTTAATAAAAATAAGCTAAGTATACATCGTTGTTTTCTTAATACACAAAAAGACGCATATCCTTATTGTATATGCTAGATGATTATGGGTGTTTACTTTTGTTTGTCAACTTGGTTAATAGATATTATTAAGTAATCATTTACTATTTGAAATTGAGCTAATTATTATATCGTCAAACACATGTGCCATGTATTGCTATTTGTTTGTTACTAGTTTTTCGGATTATGCCTAAATAGAGAATTACGCTAGATTTTCTTGCGTTAGAGTTGAAAAATTGTTTGAGCAATTTGCTATTAGGCATAATCACTTATTTAAAGTGTTACATAAACATCTTGTAGATATTTTTGAGTGTAGTAACCTATTTAGGAATGAGAGTTCATAAGTTTGTTAAGTGTGTGGAAAAATATTATCATAAGATCACACGTTAAAACCCGTCACCAAAATATTTCCAACACATTAACTCTCTTATAATTTGATATCTAAATATTTTCATCGTCTTTCCTCGTTTGACCTTAGGTGGTTAAACAAAAGAAAAGATTGTATTAATACATTAGTATTTAAATAAAAGAAAATATATTTTTAAACTTTGCTTGTGCTTGCATTATTCAAACACATACACATAATTATATTCTTTTTATAAATATATAGGATTTTAATAAAGATGTGTGTTCTATAAAAATGGTTAGAAAAAACATTTATTATTCACTAGATATCAAAAACCTTATTCATACTATGTGCGTAACAACAAATATTTTTTCTACAACACAAATAAATAACAATTCTTGAAGTACAAGAAATTAACTTGTCATTATTCATCAACCTCACCTTACAAGTAGTCTTAAGATTAATGGAACATACTATGAAAATATTTATTTGTTTTCTTTTAAAAGAGTGTTCGTGAGGGTCAAGAAAGATTTCGAATATATATCGATTCATTATTCAAATTATGATTTATATTATAATCGAATCTAATGACAAATTTTCGAGGTGTGGGAAGAAATCGGATTTTAGTTGATAGCTTTAAGTTTATATCAAAATGTAACAGGGATATTATCTTAAAGCCTAAATACTCAATCAACACTTGATTGATTTGAAAAATACGACATCCTTTACCAAGCTGATATGTAAATATGCATCGAGATCATAAATACACACTTGTGTAAATGATATTCATATTAGTCTACTTGTCCAATCGTTGTGTCCAAAAGATATAGCAATATATGCATAAAATACATCAAGAAGTTAATATTGATGACTTGAATATTTATCCAATATTAAACGTAATTTTACCTTGCAATTGCATTTGTAAAGTCGGTCCATTTCTAAAAGGTCCAACATGAGAAAAACATAAAACAATATGTAACTTTGCTCAAAACGATCAAAAGCATAACTCAAAACTTAAATTCTATTCTCATCTCAAAACATTTCACTTACTTAACCAAATAGTATACTTTTGTTTCTTCCCAAATGAGAACCCTTTAAAACCATCTTGATCTTATTTTTATTTTTAAGGTTAGGGACTAGAATAATTGAACATATTCAAATTACCAATTTTTGTGCCTTCTTTCAATAAGTAATCGTAAGAGGATTTTGAATATGAAGATGATTATTATTCAAACGATAATCAATCTCATCATTCAATCTAATTACAAAATTAGGACATATGAAAATGAATATCGAGAATAGGGATTTATTAGATAAACGGGAAAATATCAATCAAATGACCAAAAGATATTTTTTCGTGTCTACATGTTTAACCATCTCGGTTATTAAATGAAAATCACGAAGTCGATTGCAAGACAACAAAGATTTGTCAACGATTTGCAATTCACACTTGTAGTGAAGATGTTTCATTGAGTCTAAAGTGTTCAAATGTTGTGTTATTAGCTATGGTCTAATTATACATGTTAAACTTAACACACTCTAAGTAGGACTGACGACTTATGAATTTCCATCAAGAAACTCATAGGTACTTTAACTTGATAAGCAAGTCTTGGATGTCAAATCCGAAAAATCAAACCAAGAACCCTTTTACCATTTATATATGCTTCTCCTAATAACCCAATTTCAACACCATCTCCCAAATTAGTGGGAAAATAATCCTTGCCCAATTTGGCACTACCACGTTTGATGGATCCATCGTCTTAGATTCATCTTCGTAAAACCCGGCCCTATGAATTAGATTTTATAAGTCTTCCTCTTGTTAATCTCTTGCTTAAAATTCTAACATACATGTAACTAAACTTTAGTTAATCATCATTATTTCTACAAAGAAACAAACACAAGATCTATTGAGGTAAATAACCTTAATTGGATTTCTTTCATAAAAGACATGCAAATGTGCATTCTTTGAACACTCTTAATATAGAGCATTACACATTGTCACTTTTAAGCATACTCCTAGGTCCTAGATGACTCATTCTTTCTTATAGCTACAACAACTTGCTTGCTCTCTCATTCAACCTTAGAATTCCACACATCTTGATTAGGATTATGTGAACCAAAATTAAAGTATGTTAGTTGAGTCATATTAGGCCTTGTATGAAAAGACAATACAAATTTTATCTTTGCTACACTTCATTAGGAAAATATAGGAATTCTATTTTGTCTAACATGAGAATGACTACTAGAGAACCTATTGCACTAGAAATTCAATTTGACCTAACGGTTGAATTGCTTCCAAGAGTGAAGTTGGGTTCATGGTATAACCCGTAAAAATGGTCGTGTTTAGCCTGAATTGAGCACCACTAGTGATAGTCTCATATTCATTCTCTAATTTGATTAAATGGCTCTTCCTAAATATGCCTAATGATAGTCTACATTGATAGACATTATATTTCATTAGGAGTGCACACTAAGCAAGTAAAAATTAGGTTTCTTCTTAGTCAATATAGACTACTTGCACCTCACGTATGTATTTTTCAAGTTTCAAGATGATAACTTTCTCCCATGTAATGCAAATATATGCCTTCATGATTTTCTTTTCAAAACATTGATCTTGATTAATTTTTTAAATAGGGAGTAAACTATTATTTTTTAATAAAATCAAGCTAAGTATACATCGTTGTTTCTAATACACAAAACAACGACGAATATCCTTATGTATATGCTAGATGATTATGTGTGTTTACTTTTGTTTCAACTTGGTTAATAGATATTAATAAGTAATCATTATTATTTGAAATTGAGCTAATTATATATCTAAACACATATGCCATGTATGCTATTTGTATGATACAAGTTTTCCGGATTATGCCTAATAGGAATTACGTTAGATTTCTTACGTTAAGTTTCAAAATTGTTTGTGCCTTGCATATAGGCATAGATCACTATATTTACAAGTGTTACATAAACATCTTGTAAATCTTTTTGAGTTTAGTAACCCATTTAGGAATGAGAGTTCATAAGTTTGTTGAGTGTGTGGAAAAATATTATCATAAGATCACATGTTAAAACCCGTCACCAAAATATTTCCAACACATTAACTCTCTTCCAACAAGATATCTAAATATTTTCATCGTCTTTCTTCGTTTGACCTTAGGTTAGTTAAACAAAAGAAAACATTGTATTAATACATTAGTATTTAAATAAAAGAAAATATATTTTTAAACTTTGCTTGTGCTTGCATTATTCAAACACATACACATAATTATATTCTTTTTATTAATATATAGGATTTTAATAAAGATGTGTGTTATATAAAAATGGTTAGAAAAAACATTTATTTACTCACAAGATATCAAAAACTATTGACACTGTGTGTAACAACAAATAGTTTTTCGTACAAGTAAAATAAATGACAATCTTGAAGTAAGAAATTAACTTGGCATTATTCATCAACCTCACCTTACAACTAGTCTTAGGATTAATGGAACACACTATGAAAATATTTATTCGTTTTCTTTTAAAAAAACGAGTGTTCATGAGGGTCAAGAAAGATTTCGAATATATATCGATTCATTATTCAAATTAGGATTGATATTATTATCGAATCTAATTACCAAGTTTTCGAGTATGGACAAGAAATCAGATTCTTATTTGTCTAGGTTTAAGATTATATCAAAATGTAACAAGAGATATTATCTTAAATCTACATATTCAATCACACTCAATTGATATGAAAATAACGACATCCTTTTCCAAGAAGACAAGAATATGCATCGGATCATAACTCACACTTGTGTAAATGATGTCATATTGAGTCTACTTGTCCAATAGTTTTGTTTCAAATATTTGGCAAATATATGCATAAAATACACAATGAAGTAGGATTGACGAATTGAATGTTTTATCCAAAATATTCAAGTAGTTTATCGTGCAATGCACTTTGTAACACCCCCAAAATGGGTCGCAGCAGAATAAGGGTCAGAGAGTGTTACTTCATAGATCAATAGCACAAGATATGAGAACGACCTCTATATGAGTCGTTAAAAATTGATACATTGGATTAAATAAACTAGTTATGTTACAAATAGCCCACATCTTAAATTATTCATCCATTAAAAGTAAATATTTAAAGACATAACAGATATTCTAAAACAGTAATGCACACCACAATCTGTTATAGAAATGACCTCAAAATGGTGACCACCAAAGTATCCTTGTTTCTCGTAACCTTATTGACAACCTGAGAAAAACAATGCTTTAAAACGTCAACATAAAGTTGTGTATTCACGAGGATTAAATATAAATTTTATAAAATAGGACAGCAAGATTACTCCAATGAACGACATTGTAACAACGTACAATATCTCAAAAGTAATTACGAAGTCGCACTAAGCTCATGACACCGAAGGCCCCGACATCTATTATGCACAATTTAATGCACATAATTGCCACATGTACATCTTCAAACCCCAACATCCAAATTGTTCCAGCCAAGTATACATTTCGTTGGTTCAGCACTTCAAACTAGGGAGCGCTACTCACTGACCGAACGGGGATGTCCAATCCCAAATCTATCTATTCATAACATTTCGCGCTCGCTAACTAGCAATTACAGTTCATAGATACTGGCAAATAGAGAGGTTTAGCTACTTAGGCCAACCGTAACTTGTTTTAAAAAGGAGTTACTTAACTTTTGCGGATCCAAGAAAGTAAAAACACATTGCATGCTTATTCTCACACCAAAAGTTGTAAAATAAAATAATATGAAATAAAAGCGGGGATGAACTCACTGTAAGTGAATGATTGATTATCTAAATCAAATAAGTGAATCATCTCGGCAATCCGAATGCAACCTAATTAATTATAGGCCGTGTGAGTATAATGTATTATATATAAATAAAGCATCACATGTTATATAGTTACACCACCGCCAAAAGTCGATCCACGCATCAGGTGGTATTTGACCGAATTTGGGAATCTATTAATCATTGTCTAAACATAGTGTATAAAAATAAAATAGTGCGCGCGATTTTAAAACCTCATATATTTATCGTTTTGACTCCGTTTTATATGTTTCTTATGTCCACGACTTCGTATTGAGAAAATCTATTAATATGTCATATTTATAAAATTAAACCTCTGATGAACAGTAACATTTACTATTCATTCTTAACATTTCATCAACACACACACGTTTATTATGTAAATAGTTATATAAACTTATAAAAACTCACGTACTTGTTCATTTTAATTTCGTTTCTCAAGTTTCTTATGTCCACGACTTCGTATTGAGAAAATCTATCAAAATATCATATTATAAAAATTAAACCTCTGATGAACAGTAACATTTACTGTTCATAACAGTTCATAAAAACTGTTTTTATGTAATTAATTATATATAACTTATAAAATACGTAACTTGTTCGTTTTAATTCCGTTTCTCAAGTTTCTTATGCCCATTAATAAGGAGGATTTTGTCATGAAGAGTACTATGTTTATAAAACATCTATTTTTAGGGTTCAGAACCGAAATAGTAGGTATGTGTATAAAATAACTTTTATAAAATCACTTTTATAGCTTTAATTAATGTAAACTTTTAATTGACTACATATCTTCTTCCGTTTTAAAATCCAGGTTGTTTCTCGTAGTTCTTATACATGCTCATGAGCCTTGTAATGAGTACTTAATAAAACATAAAATGTATAAGTTAAGTGTCGAATTCCAATAGTAGGTATTTAAATGTTAATTAGGGTTTTTTGATTAATAAAGCAAGTTTTATAATTACTTTTATTTAGGAACCTTGCACCATTATTTTACCAAGTTTCCTACAATATGTCATACATATAATAAGTTCTCTAATAGTCCATAACACTTGTTCAAATAAAATCCATGTCATTGTGATCTTTTGATACATAAGTTTGTAAATAAACCTTCACAGACCATATAATTATGAAATCAATTACATATAAATTATTTTAACATTTATACAGCATATACATCATTAAAGTATTATTTTACCACATACATCATGAAATTCGAATTTAATAAGCTCTTACATACCTTATATAACACAAAATAATTCTAGGTGGTGTCTAACATATATAACAAGTATGTACATAAAAGATAATGAAGGAATGAACATGAAATGCTTTAAATAGACCTTATAGAAGATGAGTAGGATGATGAACACAAGATATAAACCCTAACCAAGCTTCCAAAATCAAAACCCTAATCAAGAAAACCCTAAATATGTTTTCTTGATTAATCCTTGTTAAACCCAAATCCAAGCTTGATAATACCTTGAGTAACCTTAGATGATCTTAGAATGAATGCTTGTATGCTTGGAATACTTTAGAAAATTAAAGATTATGAAACCCTAATGCTATAATAGTGAGCCGTGGGTTTTGGTTAGTTTTAGGAGAGAGTTTGTGCTTTGTGAATTTGTTGAAGTGTAAAAATGTTACTAGTGTGTATACCTTCCTTTATATAGTAACTAGGATACCATAAACTACTACAAATGAAACCATGGAATGAAGTGGTTTAGGTACAAGGTTGTAAGAACCCTTCTCCTCCTCCCTAGGCATAAACCACGGCTCAACAAGGCCCCTTGTACCTTGACAAGACAATTTATGGAAAATAGGGGTTTTAGTATAAGTTATAAGAGTTCTTAGTTGTAAAGTTAAAGTTTTATGGGTTTATGGATTTGTTTTATGTCTTATAAGCTAGGATCCGGTTTTGAGGAGTTATACATAAATAAAATAAGTTAATTTTGGGTATTGGGTATAAAAGTGGGTATTTTTTTTTAGTGTAGATGGGTAAAGGTGCTTCCGGGTATGTCCGAATGTAATTTATTGCGAAACGTAAGCGTTTTACGTAACCAACAAAAATAAATTATGAAAAGTTATAAATTATACTCCTAATAATCATATAACACTTGCTTGATGTAAACTTTAATTTGTTTGGTGTCCGTTTACGTTGAACGTTGGTTTTTAGTTTACGCGATTTAACTATACGATAATAATTAAAAGCAAACGCGCAAAACTCTAAAAATAAATAATGGAATAATTAATGTCGTAAATGACCTGAAAATGAGAAAATTACAGTCTCCTACCCTTAGAATAGCCCTTGCTCAGGGACTCAAGAGCGGCACAAAAAAGATTACAGAGCAGAAAAGCCAGCGGCAAAAATCCAGCAACTTTTCGAGGAGCGGTTATTTTGTGAGAGGTGCGATACTCTCGCTGAAACTGATCCTTTCGCGTTCCCATGTGAACACAGACCTCTCATGGAGTTCCATCGAACAATTGATGATGGAATAACGACTTCACTTATAATTCGCCATATAACCACTTGACTCTCACAATTCCAAGATTTCCACTGGTTCTTCAACAAAGCGGAGTTTATCATCAATGTGTATTTCATCTAACGGAACTGCCAATGGCTCGTCGGATAAACACTTCTTTAGATTGGATACATGAAACGTGCTATGAACCCTGCTTAACTGTTGAGGTAGTTCGAGTCTATAAGCAACGGTTCCCACTTTGGCTAACACCTTGAAAGGTCCAATATACCTCGGGTTCAACTTTCCCCGTTTTCCAAAACGTACGACCCCTTTCCAAGGTGATACCTTTAACATAACTCGATCACCAACTTGAAACTCTAGAGGCTTACGCCTCACATCGGCGTAACTCTTTTGGCGATCACGAGCAGCTTGAATTCTTTGCTTAATTTGGACAATCTTCTCGGTTGTTTCATGAATAAGTTCTGGACCGGTGAGCCGAGCATCTCCGACCTCGGCCCAACACACAGGTGATCGACACTTTCGGCCATAAAGTGCCTCGAATGGGGCAGCTTTAATACTAGCATGATAACTATTGTTGTACGAGAATTCGATCAGCGGTAAGTGTCCTTCCCAACCGTTCCCAAAATCTATCACGCAAGCGCGTAACATATCTTCGAGGGTTTGAATGGTTCTTTCGCTTTGTCCATCAGTCTCCGGATGGTATGCCGTACTCATATCCAGCCGAGTACCCATAGCCTTCTGAAATGACCTCCAGAAATTTGACGCAAACCGAGGGTCACGATCACAAATGATCGAGACTGGTATTCCATGCCTTGTGACCACTTCTTTCAAGTACAGTCTTGCTAGTTTGTCCATAGGGTCAGTTTCCCTCATCGGTAAAAAGTGTGCAGACTTAGTGAGTCGGTCTACAATTACCCATATGGTGTCGTTTCCTCTTTGCGTCCTTGGGAGTTTAGTGACAAAATCCATAGTGATGTTGTCCCACTTCCATTGAGGAATCTCTGGTTGTACCAATAAGCCAGATGGTTTTTGGTGTTCGGCTTTGACTCTTAAACACGTCAGACACTTGCTAACATAGGCGACAATGTCAGCTTTCATGTTAGGCCACCAGTATAGTTGCTTCATGTCTTGGTACATTTTATCGGGACCCGAATGAACAGATTATTTCGACTTGTGAGACTCATGCATAATCAGAGTCCTTAAGTCACCATAGCGCGACAACCAACTTCTGTTGTTTAGACATAATGTCCCGTCTGTACGCGGTTCCAACTTTTCCTTCCTGGGCTTTTCTGGGTCCTTCAAATTTTCAATCAACATACCTCATACGTCTTCAGACTTGAGGTT
>BQNB010076587.1:0-28022 GCA_026074375.1 Tanacetum coccineum
GTTGTGCATTGCATCACTGGGTCCATGATGTCAGTCTTCAATGTCAACAATCATCTTTGTGATTCTAGACAGCAAATGTATTGACCCGGTTTCTGCCTAAGTGTAAGGAGGGCTTATTTCTTTTCACCCTTTATCTTAACTTTCTTTTTAATTCTTTAACCCCTTCAGCGCTTACCGAGACTTCATAACTAGAACCTTGTTGGGTTTGTTCCAGTACTAGCTCTATCTCAGTTGGCACTTTTCCCTTATTATTACTTTTACTCCTTTTTTCATACCTAAGGACTACTACACTATCTAGTGGAATATCCCTGGGTAGATCCCTCCATTTTTGGCTGGATCATGGGAATGGATACCTAAACTTAACCACCTTATAACTCCAATACGGTAATTTAAATGGTCGGTCTTTGGTACTTCCACATTTTAGCCAATCACGTAATCATTTGCTCCCCCTTCATATGTGCATCGATTAATTGAAAGAGTTTAGCACATATATGGGAAAGCGTACACTTGAGATCTTAAAAATCGCATTATTAGCCATATATTTTAATCACATTTTCTCTCCTTATCAAAAATATGAAATCTCTTGATATTTTGGATATCAATTGATTCAAATATAATTGCTTTCGGGGAAAAATGTCCAATTATTAACAAGCCACATTAGGAACACTTTTAATGCTCCCCCTCAAATTATGAGGGTATTATATGGTGTTTGAGTATGTTAATTTGAAAAATTTTGAATTTCTTAAAAATTCATACTCAAACACTATATATGCCTAATTTTTAAGTCTACACTACACATTTATATATTCACAAGATTATTATGTACGAGGTTTGACCTGAATGATGAGAACATCATATGATAGAATCATATGTTTCTTTGTAGCAGCCGTAGGTCTTCCCCGTAGTCTCTCATAAGAAGTTGTCTTAGCTTCCCCCTAAATCAGCAATCCTTTCATAAGTAGATTCAAAACTTTCTTGCAAGCCGCCTCAAGCAGTCTTGATGTAAAAAGCCCAAATATCCGAAGTACACAATTAATTCAAAACCGTAACACCAAAGTCAATTAAGTCCCGGATGTTCGCATTTCTCCTTATATGATAGTTGTTGGAAATTAAAGAGCTTCTACAAAATAATGCTACTGAAGAACTTAGTACTGTTAGTTGAAGACTTAGTACCGCTATTTATAGTTAGTACTGTCAGTACAATGTTAGTACTGTCAATTAATAGTTAGTACTGTTAGTTAGTATATTAGTGTTGCTTATGAGATATGTATGAGATAAATTAGGGATAGATATGTATGATCTCTGCATAATCTTCTAACGTGTTTTGTAAGCCCGTTAGGGTTTTTCCTTGGTGTATAAAAGGAACCCTTACGGCATAGTTTGATAAGGATTTTTCATAAATTAATATTCAGAGAATAGAAGAAGAACACGATTAGCTGTTAGACAAAACATATAGTTGTTTTGTGATTTGTTCAATATAGTGAAAGTTCTGTGTTCACTGTTTGATTGTTTCTTCTGAGTATATAAAGATTAATTCTGCATAATCTTTATATATATACCACAAGGTTTCTAATCTAGTTGTTTTAGATCTATCTAAGATAACAAGATCCATTCAATTGGAACCAACAAGTGGTATCAGAGCAGGTTTCTGAAACCTTGATTTAGAAGAAACAAACTAGATTCATCTCTCTGCTCATTCCCTATATCAAAACTATGGATCTAGAAAATACCCAAAACAATTCTCTTGCAAAACTGCCACTTCTCAAGCAAGGTGAATATGATACATGGAGACTCAGGATAGAATCATACATTCAACTTCAAGACTATGCTCTTTGGGAGATCATAGAGGAAGGAAACTCTTTCAAGCCAGTAGCTCGAACCACTACAAATGAAGATGGTACATCTACTACAACAATACATAGTCCTATTACTGATGAACAGAAGATCCTAAAGAAGAATGATCTTAAAGCTCGAAGCATCTTGATGATGACACTTCCAAGTGAGCATCTACTTAATTTCAATAAACATAAGGATGCCAAGTCTTTATTTGAAGCCATATAAGCAAGATTTGGTGGTAATGAAGCCACTAAGAAGACTCAAAAGACACTCTTAAAGCAGATGTATGAAACCTTCAGTGCTTCTAGCTCAGAGTCACTTGACTCTATTTTAACAGGCTTCAGAAGATTATGAGTTAATGAGATTTATAGATGATCTCTTGGATCTAGACCCAATAATGCACTTTGGTTTTAGTGATCGGAGGCTGAAGCAGATTGCCACCTTTTCAATACCAACTAACTCGGGGTGAGAAAGTTGATAGAAATGTGTGTAATCTCTATGAGAAATGAAACAAAAATCTTTTGAGAGATTCTGAGTGGCTATGAAGGGTTGTGCATTGTATCACTGGGTCCATGATGTCAGTCTTCAATGCCAGCAGTCATCTTTGTGATTCTTGACAGCAGATGTATTGACCCGGTTTCTGCCTAAGTGTAAGGAGGGTTTCTTTCTTTTCACCATTTATTTTAACTTTTCTTTTTAATTCTTCAACCCCTTCAGCGCTTACCGAGACTTCATAACTAGTACCTTGTTGGGTTTGTTCCAGTACTAGCTTCATCTCAATCAGCACTTTTTCCTTTATTCTCACTTTTACTCCTTTTTTCATACCCAAGGACTTCTACACTATCTAGTGGAATATCATGTAACAACCGTCAATTTTCGGAACATATTTAAATAATAAATCATATTTATTATTACATGTTGTCGTTTATAAAATTTATAGTTTAATTGGTCGGTCTTTAGTACTTCCACATTTCAGCCAATCATGTAACCATTTTCTCCCCCTTTATATGTGCATCGATTAATCGAAAGAGTTTAGCACATATATGGGTTAGCGTACACTTGAGATCTTAAAAATCACATTATTAGCCATATATTTTAATCACATTTTCTCCCCTTATCAAAAATGTTAAATCTTTTAATATTTTGGATATTAATTGATTTAAAATATTTATGCATTCAGGGAGAAACATGTTCTGATTATTAACAAGCTGATTATTGGAACATATTAATGCTCCCCCTCAATTTATGAGGGTATTATATGGTGTTTGAAGTATGTTAATTTGAGAATTTTTTTGAATTTACTAACAAATTCTTAAAAATTCATACTCAAACACTATATATGGCATTTTAAGTCCGTTTTTGGTTATTTCAGCTCGTTTTTAAAGGTAAAAGGTATGTGTATTTAAGCACATACCAATCAGTTTAAAATTAATAACTTTGAAAATGCCTCTAAAAGTTTAGATCAATTGATTAGAAATCAAATATCTGATAACAATAAGAAGGGTCTAGGATATAATGCTGTTCCCCCTCCACTTACAGGCTTGTTTGCACCTCCTAGTATTGATTTATCAAACTCGGGACTTAAGAAATTTAAACAACCTGGATTTGAAGGATATGGTGTTAAGGTAAATAAGGGTGCTAGTGAAAATGTCTCTAAAGAAGTTAAGAAAACTTCAGATGCTCCAATAATTGAAGATTGGGTTTCTGATTGTGATGAAGATGAGACTGTTGTGTTAGAATCTCTTAATGTTAAAAAATCTAAGCAAGCTGATCAACCTAGGAAAGTTTGTCAAAACCCTAGGAACAACAGTACAAGCTGGAATAGCCCAATGCCTAAAAAATTAGGAGTTAGATTTCAGTTTACACCAAAATCTTGTTTTGTGTGTGGGAGTTTTAATCATCTAATTAAGGACTGTGATTTTCATGATAAAAGGATGATACAAAAATCTATTTTGAACAATGTGAAAGAGGGAACTGGTCAAAGGGAAATTAGACCGGTTTGGACCAATGCAATGAGGGTCAATCATTAAAATTTGTCTAATTCTAGAAGGAATTTTGCTCCAACAGCAGTTTAACCAAGTCTGGCCTAGTACCATTTAGTACTGCTAGGCAAAGCTTTTCAAGAACTACAACACCAGTTAGTGTTGCCAGGTCATTCAAGACTGCTGCACCCAAACTCTCAGTGAATGTTAGAAAACAAAATACAAATGATTTTCAAAAGTCACATTCACCATTGAGAATACCTTTTTACCAACAAACAACATTTAAAAACAGAAATTTAAATAACAAAGTTAATACTGTCAAGGCAAATTCTGTTAATACTGTTAAAGGAAAAAGAATGACAAGTGCTGTTGGGAAACAAGGGATAAATGCTGTTAAGCCTACAACATACTGGGCATGGAGACCTAAAATAAAGATGATAAATCATGTCTACAAGAATACTGGATCATGTATTTATAAGCAATTTAACTATGTTGATCCAACAGGCAGAAACAAGTCAGTAATGGCTTGGGTTCCCAAAAGAAATTAATTTTCTTGTGTCAAGTATAGTTAGTTCTGCTAATTATACTTGATATTGCTATGTTAGTATTGCTATTCTATTTTCTATGTTTTAGACTAACATTTGCAGGTTATAAAAAGAAGGATAGTTGAATTTGAGGGGAAGATTTTGATAAGAACTTTGATGATAGAATGGATGGTCTTTTAGTGTTGGTTTTACAACCACACAACAAATGGTCATCAATTCACCATGCTTAACAGGCATAAGAACTGGCTAGTCCATAAGCAAACGGATTTTGGTAAAGACTTTTCAAATCCGTTTATGGTTGAAAATTTACCAAAAATTGTAAGGTTTTCAACTCTCTTTGCTTCACAGCAAATAGTTGGCTAGTCCAGAATCAAACAGTTTCTGGTAAAGACAAATCAAATCTGTTGATAGATGATAGTTTGCTAAAAACTATATGGTTATCAATGCACCATATTATTGCAATGAAGCATTGGCTATTCCAGGGCAAACAACAACTGGTAAAGAGTCATCAAATCCGTTTATGGCTGGTAGTTTGCCTAAAACTATAAGTCCCATGATCCACCTCTCTCAAACGGTTACACATTTGGAAGTGGAGAGGACAGTCTAAAACTTATAGATTTGATGGATTTGTGTACCAAATTGATTGATAAAGTTACCATTTTGGAAAATGCTCTTAAACAGTCTAAGGAGTCTCATGTTCAGATGCTAACAATATTGATAAAGAAAGTCAAGCTCCAATTATGATTTCAGATGCAAAAGAGTATTTAATTTCAGAGGATCCTGTCAAACAGGGGAGGATGGAAAGGTATATATTTGAAGAAGTGTACAGGAAGATTATGCTTGGAGCTAATACTGTTAGGTATAAGCTTAATACTGCTAGTGTTAAGTTTGTACTGCTGGGGATATATTTTTACTGCTAAGAGAAGTTAATACTGTTAGGTTCAAGTTAGTACTGCTAGACCAAACTTAGTACTGCTAAGTGACCGTTAGTACTGTTTGAGCCATAACAAAATTAGAAAAAGAGCCGTTGAGATATTTCTGCCAACAATCTAGCTTATAAGGATTCATGATAAGCTCAAATCTTTTACTTCTCACAAAATTCCAGATTATTAATCAACTTTTCATTCATCAAAATGGAAAATTTGGAGTTTTACGGCAAACATAATATTGTAAATTGGGAATATATCTTGCTGGGAATGACAGAAGCAAAAGATTCAGAAGTATGCAAGTTTACAAGAGCAGATGGAAGTTCAAGATTTCATGGAGATATTCAAGCATTGTTAAGAAGACTTGATAGACAAGATTTGAGACAACTCTACAGCTTGGTTCAAGAAAGATTTAAAGATCATCCACTTGAAGGTCATGATTTAGATCTATGGGGAGATCTTAGGATGTTATTTGATCCAAATGAAGAGGATGACATATGGTTGAATCAACAGTATTGGGAGTTGCTGAGATGGAAATTACATGAATACAGTGGTGTTTACTATTTGTTCTTAGATGGTACATCAATACAGATCAACATGTTAGTAGAAAGGAAGTATCCACTGAAGAAGGAAATCTTGGAAAAGATGATCAACTTGAAGATTGAAGCAGAAGAAGAAAGTACGATGGCACATGAGCTTATAAAGTTTATCAAATCTCAGATTGCAGAACAGAGTTAGTTATGAAGAATTTTTAAAAGCTAACAGGAAAGGAAGCTAAAGTGTTTGAAAGAATCCTCTCAAAATTAAAGAACTTTAATTCAAGAAACTTAAGATCTGAATGTAAATCATAAGTTTAGAGGAGGATTGTTGGAAATTAAAGAGCTTCTACAAAATAATGCTGCTGAAGAACTTAGTACTGTTAGTTGAAGACTTAGTACCTCTATTTATAGTTAGTACTGTCAGTACAATGTTAGTACTGTCAGTTTATAGTTAGTATTGTTAGTTAGTATATTAGTGCTGCTTATGAGATATGTATGAGATAAATTAGGGATAGATATGTATGATCTCTGCATAATCTTCTAACGTGTTTTGTAAGCCCATTAGGGTTTTTCCTTGGTGTATAAAAGGAACCCTTACGGCATAGTTAGATAAGGATTTTTCATAAATTAATATTCAGAGAATAGAAGAAGAACACGATTAGCTGTTAGGCAAAACATATAGTTGTTTTGTGATTTGTTCAATATAGTGAAAGTTCTGTGTTCACTGTTTGATTGTTTCTTCTGAGTATATAAAGATTAATTCCGCATAATCTTTATATATACACCACAAGGTTTCTAATCTAGTTGTTTTAGATCTATCTAAGATAACAAGATCCATTCAATTGGAACCAACAATAGTGATGATATAAATTGAAACACCAAAGTCAACTAAGTCCCGGATGTCACAATTATTCCCTCTAAGTAGTCAAAATGATAACACCTAAGTCAACTAAGTCCCAAATGTACTCATTTCTTTCTATAAAATACTGGATATCTTAAGAAATCATCATACTTATCAAACCTATGTGTACCTCTTTTGTTAACTAATTCTACTCTCTTTAAAAAATAAGCTTAGTGATTAACCGTTTGAGGAAGCATTTATTGAATCAGTAACTAGTCTTCTCATGCTTAGATTAAATCTTCTTAAAACACTTCCCCCTAGTATCTTAAATGATGCATACAAAAATTAACAAGATATCTCTTCCCCCATGTGGATGAAATAGTGCACCCGAAAGTAACAAGTTAAAACACTGATTTCTCTACGGTTATGACATTCGTCTTCCCGGAATGGCCTAAAATCAAAGAAGTCTATGGACTCTATCACGTGTACTTGTTGTACGTTCTAGTGTATCTACTCCTTCCCCCTTGCTGGTTTTGATACCTCGGAATCATCAAAACCTTATACGCACATACACTTGAGATCGTGTTCGAAGAATTAATAAGCTTAAATCTATCTCGTGAGAATCAACTTCAAGGCATTTTAAACTATATGATTATTTCCAAACATTTCTAAGTCTTTTACTACTATGAAGTGTTGGTAATATTGATCGAGTGTAGTTTAAAGCCTGAATTTACTAAGTCTCAAATTGCAAATAAGTCCCTAAAGTTTGAAACAAATGACATCTAAAGCTCTTATAGTTAATATAAATTAACTCCCCTTGAAATTGTAATCTGTCATTATCAAAAACTTTATCCGTTTATTCCGTGACTAATTTTGAAAGACCGTTTTAAAAGATTATTTGATGACACTTTCTCCCCCTCAAATACTGACTTGTTTTCTATTTAAAGAGCTGTTGTCATTGTTTGAGTGGTCGAAATGTCTTTGAAAATCTTTTTGTGATTACTGAAAACACTGATTCATTATGAAGACAACTTTTTACCAATAAAAATAAGATTTCTCTTATTTTGACACATAAGCGCACTGACACGTACACTTATGGAATATAGGAAGCACGGGTTGTGTTGCAAAGTAAACACAAGCCTTTTCATGGTCATAAAGTAGACCATGCCCGAGAATAAATTTCCGTTGATAGGTCAAGTTTTCTTTTTGAAATACTTGCCTTTAAGATGATGACCGGGTTGCTATCTGAAATAATAGCAAGCCATTTTGGCATGTTTTGAAAACTTTTTGAACTTCTGCTCGAACTTCATTTACAGCCTCGTATCATTATTAAATGATATTTCTAAGACCGTAAATGTTATCGATTTTCAGAAGACATGCCATTATTACCTCTTTTTATATTTTTCTCATTTTTTAATTTTTTCTTTGGTTTTAAATATTTTATATTTTTGTATTTTGTTTTTATAAAAGTTTTCTGAAAATGAAAAATCTTTTTGGTTTTTCTGGTTTTGAATATATACATATGATACACAGGATATCAGAATAGGTACCACCACTATTCTTCAACTTCATCTGCCAACTGTTTCAGTGTCTCAGGCGTAAAACTTCGCATTCCCAGCTTGTTGATCAGAAATTCAATTCTTTCTCGGCATAGGGCTTTAGTGAAGATGTCCGCTAGTTGATACTCAGTGTTGACAAAGTAAAGCTCTACTACTCCATTCTCTACTTGCTCTTTGATGAAGTGGAATCTGATGTCTATATGCTTTGATCGAGAATGTTGAACATTGTTGCAGCATAAGGCAATAGCGCTTTTGTTATCACAGTACATTGGAATTTTATTGAATCCAAGACCATAGTCGGTAAGCTGTGATCTCATCCAAAGGACTTGAGCACAACAACCAGACAAGGCTATATATTCAGCTTCCGTACTGGATATCGCATCGCTTTTCTGCCTTTTTGATGACCAGCTAACAAGTCTGTCTCCCAATAATTGCATACTTCCAGATGTACTTCGTCTAGTATCTTGGCAACCCGCGTGATCAGTGGCTGCATAAGCTGTTAGAAGAATTGAAAGAATACCTTTGGATGACAGAGTCTCCTTTTATTAGTATGTACGGTTTCTTTAGGTATTTAAGTTCTTTTTACAGCATGATAAGTGTTATTCGGTAGGCTTTGCCTGATACCGGGCACACTTACATACGCAACAAAATGTAAGGTCTGGTCTACGGGCCTGTAATGGTACTTAAGGGTGCCGGACTCATTTTTTACGTTAGTGGTAGGGTCATACGACTTTCCCTTATGGGATCTTCATCCCGTTTGGATTTTTCCACCTGGGAGTATCTTCAGGGTTCATAGATTTCATACCTATTTATTCAATGATTCTATCGCATATTTGGATTGGTTTAAAAAATATGCCTTTGCGGACTTTGTTGAAATCTGTAGTCCTAGAAAAATGATATTTTGCCCATCATCGACATCTTAAAACTTTGAACCACATTATTTCTGAAAATTGCGGTCACATAGTTAGGTTGAGTAGACACAAAGATTAATCATCATCATAGATTTGTTCCATGCTTGAGTAATATCTGTGCTTGTCTTCTGATGAACTTATGTGGGTATCCGTACTGTTCCTTTAGTGAATTCTCTGAGAGAGTAGAAACTTCGACAATAGATCGTAACCAGTCGCGTAGGATGCTTGTTTAACCACATATAGAGCCTTCTTAAGCTTATACACATGATTCAGATTGTCTTGATCCACAAACCCGTCCGGTTGGCTGACATAAACTTCTTCGCGCAGAATGACGTTCAAGAATGCCGTCTTAACATCCATTTGGTAGACGATCATATTAATGTGAGCATCATATGCGAGGAAAATTCAAATAGCATCAAGTCTAGCCACTGGAGCAAAGGATTCCTCAAAATCAATTCCCTCTTCTTGACGGTAACCACGAGCAACCAAGCGAGCCTTGTTCTTTAGAATTCCTCCCATTTTATCAAGTTTCACCTTATAAATCCATTTTAAAGTAATGACCATCACTTTATCTGGACTAGGAAAGAGTTCCTAGACTTCAAGACATTTAAATTCATTTAGCTCTTCTTGCATTGCTTCAATCCAACATGATTGAGTTAATGCGTCTTTATAAGTCTTGGGTTCAACTGATGAAAGAAAAGCATCGTAGTAACAAAATAAGGCTTGTTCATGGAGTTAGAGTCTTGTGGAAACAGGTCTTTCTAGTTCACCGATGATGTTGTTTAAAGGATGATCCTTGGTCCATTTGGTAATGTGTTCTGAGTTAGGAGCAGCAGTTTGCACAATGGTAGGAATAACATCCGAAGAAGAAGATGCTTCAGAAACGTTTTCTGGAATTGGAATGCCAAAGAATGGATCGTTATTCATGTGTGCCACATCTAAGTCATGATTGTCTTCTTCAACATCGTTAGGAATGACAGGAGATTGAGTTTCGGGTGTTGTTTGGGAGTTACTAGGGGATGGTGCATCTTGGTCAACAGTTGTTGAGGAAGGTGAACCGGTTGATGCAGCGGGTTCTGGAGCTACTACTTCAGCAATTGGAGCAATGACTTCAGGGGCTGGGCAATCAACACTTGATGAAGGGTTGAGTAATTCATCAAACAGTGGTTGAAACAAAATATCCCAATCAGTTCTTGAAGGTGGTATAAACGGTGTTAAAGGAGGAGGGTTTGGCACGAATCCTGAACTGATTGTTGCAGGAGTCATTTCATGAAGTGCGGGTCCTGAACTACTGTGTTCAGAAGCCATTGCTGTCAGCTCATCAAAATCTACATGAATTGTTTCGATGATTCGTCTGGTACGTCGGTTGTAAATTTGAAATGCTTTCTTTGTGGGTGCATAGCCAATGAAAATATCAATATCAGCCTTCGGTTGTAACTTACCCAAGTTCTCGCTATCATTTTCGGATAACAAAGTGCACCAAATACATGGAAAAACGATAAGTCAGGAAGTTTGTCATGTAAAAGCTCATATGGTGTTTTGCCGTGACGAAGACGTATGATGGAACGATTTTGGGTATAACATGCGGTAGCAACTGCTTCTGTCCATAAGAATAACGGAGCTTTTGCATAAATCAACATTGTGCGGGCAGCTTCAATTAGCGTATGATTACGTCTTTTAACGACACCATTTTGCCGTGGAGAGAGAGCAACAAATGTTTCATGAGAGATGCCAACCTTCTCATAATATTCACGCAAAGTTTGATTAACAAATTCAGTTCCATTATCTATTCTGATTCGTCAGACAGGTACTTTAAGTCGTACTTGGATCATCTTGAGAAACTTGATTATGAAATCTGGAGCTTCATCTTTTGACCTTAAACACTTTACCCATGTAAATTGAGAGTAATCATCTACAATGACGAGGATGTACTTCTTTCCATTAACACTTGCGACACGCATTGGTCCACAAAGATCCATGTGCAAAAGATAGAGTTTTTCTTGATTCATGTCTTCAGATATAGGTTTGTGGGGTTTCTTCTTGCTTTTACCAATTGCACATGCAGAACATAGATGGTCCTTTTCAAACTTTAGCTTAGGGAGACCTCGAACAAGACCGTGTCTAGCTATATGGTTGATTGCACCAAAGTTCAGATGAGACAGACGTCGGTGCCATAACCAGGATTTAGTCTTTGAGGCCTTTGACAAGAGACATATATGAGAGGACGCCATCATATCTCCAAGAGACAGTGTATACAGATTGTTGCCTCGAGATCCAGTCAATAGATCAATACCTTCTAGATTATGAATGAAGCAGGTGTGTTGACGAAAAGCAACTTCAAGGTTCGAATCACATAATTGCCCAACGGAGAATAAGTTATGTCCAAGTCCATCCACGTAGTAAACTCTTAAGATTGTAACATTTCCAATCTGATAATCACTATATCCCAATATCTTTTCCACGTGATCATTTCCGAATTTTACTGTACCCAAAAATTTATTGATGAAATTGGTGAGCTGAAAGCGATCTCCGGTCATTTGCTTGGAACAGCCGGAGTCTAAATACCAGAGAACAATTTGGACGACCTCAGCAAGAGCATCTGAACCATAATGAGATAAATTCCCCATGAGAGCAACTTTGGCAGTGTTGAGTTCATCACAGTCAGAGTCATATGCATCCAAATCATCAGCTTGATAAGCAGCATTGTGAGTAATGATAGTCTGTGTGGCTTGACCTTCTGCAATTCTTGGATCTGCCAAAAATGCTAGTTCCTCCTCATGTAGAATTTGACCATTTGCTTGAGCTTATACTGTCAATACTTTATCCTTAAACCATGAATCATCTTGTTTCCTTTTAGGTTTAGTGCACTGTTTGGACATGTGTCCTTCCCCTTTGCAGTTGTAACAAATAATAGTCCTTTGTTTCCCAGAACTGCTTCCACTTGCTCCTGGAGTGTAGGTCCTACTTGTCCCCATTGTAAAAGAAATTTGCCTCCCCTGTACTGGTTGTAAGGTTACTCTTCCATCATTAATGGTAGCTTGTTGCCTAGGGTTTAGCGAATTCATTAGCCGGTTGTTGGTAGTAGGATAGCGAGATGTGACGACAACTAATAGGAATGACATCATATGGTTGATGGCATCAATGGGATCATCACCTTGCTTGAACACTAGAACAGTTAGACCTAAGTCTAATTGGGGAAATTCAGGTTGTTGTTGTTGTTGGTTAACTATTGGAGCATATTCTAATTAAGAGATGGATGATGGTAGAGAATAAATATTGTGGTGAACTGATGATTGATAATCATTGGATGGATAAGTGATTGAAAGAGGTGTTGATGATTGATTGTTTGAGTATTGTTGAGACTGATAAGATGTTCCATACTGTGGAGACTGATATAGTGAAACTTGTGGTTGAAATTGAGAGTTTTGGTATGAGTTCTGATGAGTTTGATAAGGAGACTGGGTCATCTGATGAGTTGAAACCAAAGCAAGCAGATCTGAGTTGCGTTCATGCATTAAACGAACTTCATTTGCATGAAATTTGTGTTGTCCCAAGTAAGCATGAAGCTGATCAATGTTAGTAGTGTACAAATCCCGAACCAGTTTGACATCTGTCACAAATTTGCTCCACTCAGGAGGAAGAGTATTCAAAAACTTGGTGTTCACTTGAAATTGTTCCAGTTTCACATTGTAAATGTTCATGTCATTGAGTAGAAGTGAAAATCTCAAGTAGAAATCACGTATTGTTTCCCCCTTCTTATAAGCAAACTTATCGAATTCATCATATAGTTTACACTCTCTTTCCTGTTTCGTCAATGAAGTTCTTTGCATGAGAAGTTGAATCCTTTCCCAAAGTTCCTTGGCGATTCGATGATTGCTAACAAGTGCATAGACCTCTGGTGGTAATTCTTGGACAATGATATTTGTTGCTTTAACATCACAATCAACTTGAATTGCATCCGCATGAGTCAATTCAGAGTATTTTCTTGGCCTAGTCACACCATTCTCTTTAATCGTTGGCCAGATGAGTGGACCATTTTCAACAGATTCAAGAATCATTCCTCCATGTTGTCTATTCATTATGTATAGCTCCATTCTTCTTTTCCAAGAATCGTACATATCTTTTTCCAACATAGGTGGACGATTGTCAGCACCCAATAGAATCGCTTTGTCAGCAAGTGTTGTCATTGTGAAATTTGTATGTTAAGAGATTACTTGTTTGATCGAACGGTGATAGAAAGTAATTGTGTTTGAAGGTGTTGTCATTTATGTGTTTTAAGTTGTGAACTACACGGGATTTTACAATTTTTGATTAAACCGGGAAGACAAGTAAATGTTTCACGAGATTTTATAAATCACAGAAATAAACCGTATAATTTTGTATTAGCAAGTTGAGTTTTAAACTTTTGTCCAAGTGAGATTGCAAATTCGGTTGCAAAGTAGAAACTGCGAATTCGGTTGACAAAGAGAAGATTGCGAATTCGGTTAACAAAGACAGATTGCGTGTAACATCCGGTAATTTTCGGAATTTTAAAGGACTATTTTAACCTTTGACTTTTCGGGTCTGACTTGACTTTTTGACCTTTGGTCTTTTATCGTCACATTAAAGCGATTACCGCATAACCGGTAAAATTTTCGGAACAAATTTTAAATAATAACCCATATTTATTATTACATCTCTCAGGTGCAAAGCTATTTTTAACTTACCCGACTTGAAAACGAAAAATATATATGTTATTTCTAAGCTGACGTATAAAAAACGAACCACTAAGTCACATTTTCACAACTCGGACTCTAAAGCAATTTGATGTAAAACGACATTCCTGACAACTTTTTAGTTTTGACCGAGACCCGAAAACAGTCAGAAAGTGACTGAAATGCCCTCGCAAGATTATAGAAACACAAAAATAATTAAATAATATTTAATTATCACTTTTTATTAAATAAAAATATTTAATAAATTAATTATCATGTTATTCAATAACGTTTATTAAAAACACAATTATTCAAGTTAAAAATTCTTTTTACGGACAAAATTTGTTAGCGATATACAATTAAATGATGAACATTTTAAATAAATGTTATAAAACAATTCTGAAATAAAGTCGTCTAAATACTCATTTTTATTGGAAAAATGATTTGGAAAACAATAGCGCCAGTTTCGTGACTCGAATCGACCGTTAAATAGTTCAAACGAGTCCCGAACCGATAGTTATCAAAACTATGTTAAAAACTTACAAAACCAACCCTGAACTAATATTCAATTTCTATTTCATTTTAAAATTTTATTATATATATAAAAGTTTTATATTTTTTTTTCTCATTTCATAAATATAACACACACATACATGCCCTTCTCTCTTTCTCTCTCTTAATTTCCGGCCGCCGCTGGCCACCACCGCCGCCGCAGCCGTTTGCCGCCGTCGGAAAACTTTTCCGGCGAGTTTTCTGGGCGAACCCAAAAATTGTTCCTCGTCACCCAATCTACCCGATCCCCACACCCACGCGCTACAACGACCACACCGACACCACCATCGTCATCATCATCATAACACCACCTCACCACCATCATCGTCATCACCACAGCCGCCACCAACAAGGGTGCGTGTGGTTTTCTCTGCCGTACCAAATAAAAAGGGTGCGTTTGTTCTTTCATAAAAACACCACAAGGGTGTTTGTTTCGGTGATCAACACCAAGACAAGGGTGCGTTTGGGCGGCTGTCCCAAAGCACTAGGGTGCGTGGGTTTGATAGTAGCACCAAGTAAGGTGCGTTTGGTTTGTTTTATGGCACCAAGAGGGTGCGTTTGGTGGGGCAGCCACCACCTTAGGTGTTTGGTTTTAATAAAACAGCCACAAGGGCGTTTGGATCTAGGTTTATACAATAAGGGGGCGTTTGGCTGTGTAAATGAAATAAGGGTGCGTTTGGTTTGTGGGTTACGCCCCGAGAGGGTGCGTTTGGCTGTTCGACAGCCTATAGGGTGCGTTTGGTTGGTTGGTTAGCACCAGCAGGTGCGTTTGGTTGGTTTAAAAAAAAAGCATAAAGGGTGCGTTTGGTTTAACATAAAGAGCATAAGGGTGCGTTTGGTTTAGCAGTATAACCAAACGGGTGCGTTTGGGTTAGCAGGAAAACCGTATAGGGGCGTTTGGGTTAGCAGTTTCACCATAAGGGCGCGTTTGGGTGAGCAGAAACAACTTTAGGGTGTGTTTGATTTATACAAAACGACAAATAAATATAACATAAGGTTTTATAAATATTAAAACTGGATATAATGGTGGATAATTGGTTAAATAATGTGATTAGTTATTATTTTCGGATATATTATATTAGACCCGTAACGGACTTATAAAATGGAAACAATGACAATAACAAATAAATACACTTGAAATTTACTTGGATGTTTTCTATTAAATTGATTTGGAAAGGTTGATTTGCAACAAAGTCTCTCGACTTGGGATCGTTTTATAAACGGAAAAGTCATGGCGAAATTTATATAAATTTCTATATTTAGTAACGATTCACTAAAGCTTCTATTATTTTAGAAACCGATAACAGGGACTAAGTTATATTTTAAAGATATATTAATTTGTATTATACAATAACCCGACCAACGAACGAAAACTATACTTTTACAATGAGACAACTATTTTAGACACGACCCGTCGAGGAAACGAAATATAAATTTATAAAATATTATTTTATATTTTATAATTGTCAGCTAGAAGATAACATAATAATTGTTGTAAAAGCTTTATAAACATCGTTTAACTTAATTAGTAACCTTAAAACGTACGATTACGTTTATGCAAGAACTTTTTATTTAATTAAGTGGTGATTTCAGAAAACGGGTCAAACTAATTGGTTAATTATTTACTCACACTTCTTATATAATACTTGCAAAGTATTATACATTTCATATTAATCTTTGGATTGTTTGTCTTTATTATATAATTCACGATACGAATTATATACTTGTTCATTTTTCATATGTAATATATACGGGATATATTACATACTTTGCGTTACTTTCGATTTATTTTATTTAACCAACCACCAAACTATTACAACTTGGAAATCTAAATCTTTATCAACGTGTCGCGTTGACGTAACTATTCATCGGAAGCCCAAATACATTATCCTAGGCTAGTGGGACTTAGCTGTTAAGATAAATCGCAACTTCTTGATCGAGCCGTTCCGGTCTTTCCGTTTGTGTTGTGCTTAATATGTGCAGTTCTGCAAATCGTTCTACAACATCAATGTGAGTTTATAGCCCCCCTGTTTTTACTGGTTTTACATATATTTTTGGGGTGAGAACATGCTTGTTTACAAATGCATTTACATGGTTGATTACAAATTGGTTTACATATTTACTGTTTGGTTACATAGTCATTGTATATCTCGCGAGGGAGGAGTTATCAATACTTGGTTTAATTTTTAAACGTAAAAAAAACACATTCTTTACTTTATGATTATGGGATTAGTTAAGTTGCATGAACTGTTTAATTACTCGGAGTGGTATGCGCGAATGTTTAAGATAGTATCTATTTTGGGTTTGTCAATCCCGTTCGGTTTGACTAGCTATCACTGGGATACGAACGTTTTTTACCATGTCGGAGTACGATTGGTATTTGGCGTCTGCGGGGCCAACAATCACATACACATATTATTTTCAGAAATGTCTGGGTGTCCTTGGAGAGGACACCTATGATGGGTACATATTATTTTCATTAATGCTCGGGTGTTCTTGGAAGGAACACCCACGATGGGAACATATTTCTTTAATTAATGCCGGGTGTTCTTGGAGGGAAAACACATACGATGGGTACTCATTCTCTACCGTGCCTCGAATAAATGTGGCTTAAAACAGGTCTATGTATCGCTGTTTTCTTGAACTTAGATGTGTAATCTAATCACAAATGATGACTATTATATTGGATACAATGGTCATGCATACTTTACAAATCTTGGATTTGAACATATATTTATACATTTTGTGACTATTTAAGACATACTTTACAAAACTTTGTGTTCATACTCTGTATGCATACAACATTGAGACTATAAGAAGGGTTGTAATGGTCATACAATCATTTTTGATCTGTAGGAGTCTGTTTAGTCACTAAAATTGTTTTACATGTACTATGATTGACACAGTGGGCAAATACTTTCATTGGAATATACTTTATACTTAAACTAACTTATGAACTCACCACTTTATGATATTTACCGTTTTTTTTAGCATGTTTTTTCTCGAGGTGCAATTAGATGCTTGATTTATCTGATGTGCATTGGAAGTCTAAAATGAACATGATTTCTTTTTCATGATTTCTACTTATATTACAATGACTCAAATCTTGTTGTATCGCGCTTTTTAAGCTTTTTCATTGTGATGCATGTTATGGGACAAATAATGTGTTATATCAATTTTAAGGAAATCAACGAGTCTTACTTTTCAATCGACACATTTAGAGGGTCGTTCTTCTGGTATCTAGCGGCTGTTGTATTTGAAAGTAACGCCCCCAGACACATTTCCGTTGTGACACGTTTTTGGGGGTGTTACAGATTGGTATCAGAGCACTGGATATAGAGAACTAGGTTGCATATTTTACACATGACTATAGCAGTTTTGTAACTATTGCATCAACATCAAACACATTTAATAGTGTCTGTACGTGTGATGTACTTGTTATGTGCTTACCTTACTTGTTGCATTAAGTGCTTACATGACTTACATATATATATAATATATGCTTGCATCCCTTTTGCGTATATCGTACGTTTATTTATATAAGAATTAATTATATAAATACTAGAACATTTCTTCAACCATTTTGTGAGTTGCACATTGGTTCATTTATACCTCAGAACATTGTAAGTTACACAATGGTCTCATTTTACTTCTTAGACATTGTGAGTTGTGATACATGGTCATCATTTCGTTCTGGAGACCATTGTAAGTTTAAACAATGGTCTTTTAAATATTATTTTCTGCATAACATTTTATACAATTTATCGTATTTCCCTGAAGGCCATTCATAAATTTTGTTTACATGACTGATATGTATGAATCTATGTATGTACAAGGTGCTCTGTCATGGGCTAGGGACTTATAATATATGGATTGATTATGATAGTTGCTTTGTTGACCATAAGGCCGTCACAGTTCTGTTTTAAATGGGATTATGTATACATCTAAGTATTACTGTCTTGTTATGGGCGGGGGCTTGTAATTAGGAGGAATTATATGATAATTGTAATGTTGATTCGTTCATTATATGACTTTTACCTTTAGTTACTTAACCGTAGAATGGTACTCATTAACTATCTTGAACTCTATGTCGATTTCTTGATAGTTTTACTCCCCGTCTCCGAAGACGAGTTTTAAACACTCGTCCCATACTCATTAGAGCACATGCATCGTCATGTCATTCACCACCTTGAAGGTTTGAGTACGCGTATTGCATCGGAAATTATTAAGTAGGATGATTTATAATCTATTTATTTGAAAGGATTGGGAGACTCCTCGTTTAATAATAATGTAAGAATCAACGAACCATAAGTTTATCATTTAGCATCTATTTACATAAATGGGGAAGGTCCTTGTATGCAAATAAAGAAATTATACAGATTGTGTGGGCTAATGGTATACGATTATAAGACGAGTTATAGCTCGACACGTTATTCACCTGAATCGTAAGAAGGTCTATGAAGCACAATAGTGTCTTGCACACTCCGCAGAAATCTTAAGCCTCGCTTGGATCTACTTATCTCATTTTAATTTTTTTCTTTGCCGTTGTAATCCGCGCGTCACGAATCTTTAAAATATGTTAGGGAGCTAACATATCTTCGTTTACATAATTAAAACTATTGGAGTTGATTTCATCCTCGAACTAACGACTGAGTTACCATATTCAGCGTCTATCGCTATATGCTCTTCCGAGTGCTCCCCTCCCATTTGTTAAAACTTTGTTTGCTGGGAATATTGTATCGAGAATGTCTCATTGCGCGGCATCCATCACCTTTTGTTTAGTTATTGTTCGTTATGGTCGCTGCTATATGGTGGGTTCCTTAGGAGTGGATTATTACAGACCCTTTGTTGTGAGTGTGGTTACCCCCACCTCTCCCATGTACCTACACCTCGTGCACTCGCATCCCCCTATTTTTTTTACCCACCCTACCCCTCCACTCCCTCATCTACCAATTGGTACAACTTTATCCAATAGGTAGTGCAACCCCCTTTAAACCAGATAAACACCTATCGACGAAGGAGATAGTCAAACTCCTCACTTCGGGTCACTAGTAAGAAGAATTAGGTCGCGATACATCTTAGTATGCAAGTAGTGCGGTATTACATCATATGCACGTGATGTGAATCATCGAACACACAGATATAGTAATCGAGACTCTGCCTAAAACTTTATAGAGCGTTTATATCAATCTGAAATTGTAGCGATATGTTCAAGTTAAATACCTATTCTGCGCACCGGTCATAGGCGTGGTGGTTGCGAACGGTTTCTCTTGAGTGTGTGTATTTTGATTGTTTTTAAATCACAATAATACAATACATCGTGGATTTCAAGCGATCACTACACAAGGGAGGGGATATAACTAGCATTTGAGTATAAGACCTATAGAATGATTTTTTGAGGATAGCAATTTTGACGGATTAGACTTTCCCCCCCCCCCCCCCTGGTCAAACCTAGCCAAAATTTATGGTACATTGAGAAGTGTCGAAACACCAAATTTTTGCTGAATAAAGTTATCAGCGTTTTGTTTATAAACGCTTTATTAAAACTTAAATCTTTTCTTGGTCACACAACGGTTAACACAATTTTAATCATCGGGGTGAGTTTTCCTATTATAGGGTGTTACTGGTAACATCTTGGTAATTTTTAGAATTTTAAAACGGACTATTGTAACTTGACTATTTCGGGGTCTGCTCCCTCTTCTTGCTCACTTTGCCTCCTTGACTTTTTGACATGTGGTCTCTTTAATCGTAACATTAAAGCGATTTACCGCATAACCGGTAAGATTTTCGAAACAGATTTTAATAATAAATCATATTTATTATTACATTCTCTCAGGTAGCAAAACTATTTTAACTTACCGGAATGAAAACGAAAAAGATATGTGTTATTTCTAAGCTGTGTGATCATAATACGAACCACTAAGTCACGTTTTCCAACTCGGACTCTAAAGCAATATGATGTTTTAAAACGACATTCCTGCAACTTTTTTAGTTTGGAACCGTGAGACCCGAAGATTAACTGGCAGAAAAGTGACTGAAATGCCCTCGCAAGATTATAGAAACACGAAAATAATTAAATAATATTTAGTTATCACTTTTTATTAAATAAAAATATTTAATAAATTAATTATCATGTTATTCAATAACGTTTATTAAAAACACAATTATTCAAGTTAAAAATTCATTTTACGGACAAAGTTTGTCAGCGATATACAATTAAATGATGAACATTTTAAATAAATGTTATAAAATAATTCTGAAATAAAGTCGTGTAAATACTCATTTTTATTGGAAAAATGATTTGGAAAACAATGGCGCAAGTTTCGTGACTCGAATCGACCGTTAACATATGTTTCATAAATCGAGCACCCGAATACCCGATTATGTTATGCAGAAATCTCATGTAAATTCTTACAATAATCACCTTGAACTAATATTCAATTTCTATTTCATTTTAAACTTTTATTATATATATAAAAGTTTTATATTTTTTTTCTCATTTCATAAATATATACACACACATACATGCCCTTCTCTCTCTCTCTCAATTTCCGGCAGCCACCGGCCACCACCGCCGCCGCCGCCAGAAAACTTTTTTATCAGCAAAGCTTTCGGCCCGACCCAAAAATTGTTCCTCGTCATCGATTACCTGATCCCCACACCCACGCGCTGATACCATCTCACACCGACGCCACCATCGTCTGTTCATCATAACACCACATCTATCCACTTCATTTCATACCCAGCGCGCCATCTCACAAGGTGTTGCATGTGGTTTTCTCCGCCGCACCAAATAAAAAGGGTGCGTTTGTTCTTTTTTAAAAACACCACAAGGGTGTTTGTTTCGGTGATCAACACCACGACAAGGGTGCGTTTGGGCGGCTGTCCCAAAGTACTAGGGTGCGTTGGTTTGATAGTAGCACCAAGTAGGGTGCGTTTGGTTTGTTTTATGGAACCAAGAGGGTGCGTTTGGTGGGGCAGCCACCACCTTAAGTGTGTTTGGTTTTAATAAAACAGCCACAAGGGCGTTTAGATCTGGGTTTATACAATAAGGGGGCGTTTGGCTGTGTAAATGAAATAAGGGTGCGTTTGGTTTGTGGGTTACGCCCCGAGAGGGTGCGTTTGGCTGTATGACCAGGCCCTATGAGGGTGCGTTTTGGTTGGGTTGGTTAGCCCAGGCAGGTGCGTATTGGTTAGGTTGGTTTAAAAAAAAGCACAAAAGGTGTGTTTGGTTTAACATAAAGATCATAAGGGTGCGTTTGGTTTAGCAGTATAACCAAACGGGTGCGTTTGGGTTAGCAGGAAAACCGTATAGGGGCGTTTTGGTTTTTAGCAGTTTCACCATATGATTGGGCGCGTATATTGGGTTAGCAGGAAACAACTTTGGGTGTGTTTGATTTATACAATACGTCAAATAAAAATGAATATAAGGTTTTTTATATATGTAAAACTGGATGTTGTAATGGTGGTTGTGCTGTTGGTTAAATAATTTGTTGATTGTTATTATTTTCGGATTTATTATATTAGACAGTAACGGACTTATAAAATGGAAACAATGACAAGAACAAATAAATACACTTGAAATTTACTTGGATGTTTTCTATTAAATTGATTTGGAAAGGTTGATTTGCAACAAAGTCTCTCGACTTGGGATTGTTTTATAAACAGAATAGTCATGGCGAAATTTATTAATTCTTCTATATTTTGTAACAGATTCACCTAGAGTTCTATTATTTTTAGAAAACATAAAAAGGGGACCTAAGTCTAATTTTAAAGATTATTTATTTGTATTATACAATAAATCCGACCAGATACGACGAAAAACAATATGACTTTACAATGAGACAACTATTTTAGACACGACCCGTCGAGGAAACGAAATATAAATTTATAAAATATTATTTTATATTTTATAATTGTCAGCTAGAAGATAACATAATAATTGTTGTAAAAGCTTTATAAACATCGTTTAACTTAATTAGTAACCTTAAAACGTACGATTTCGTTATGACCAAGAACTTTTTATTTAATTAAGTGGTGATTTCAGAAAACGGGTCAAACTAATTGGTTTAATTATTTACTCACACTTATTATATAATACTTGCAAATGTATGTTATTACATTCCACATTAATCTTTGGATTCTTTGTCTTTATTTTATAATTCACGATACGAATTATATACTTGTTCATTTTTCATATGTAATATATACGGGATATATTACATACTTTGCGTTACTTTCGATTTATTTTATTTAACTAACCACCAAAACTACTTTCAATTGGAAATCTAATTATGTATCAACGTTATTGTGTCGGCTGAATGATGTAACATTATCGGGAAACCCAATGCTTCCATTCTAGAGTAGGGGGATTTAGCCGTTAAGATAAACCGCAACTTCTTGGTCGAGCCGTTTCGGTTTCCGTTTGTCCTGTGCTTAATATGTGCATTTCTGCCAAAACGTTCTCTTCATCATCAAATGTGAGGTTTATTGCCCACGTTTTGACATTATTTTAACATATACTTTTTGGGGTAGAGAACATGCCTTGTTTACAAATGCTTTTACATGGTTGTTTTCCTGTTTGGTGTACATACTCATATATTATATCTCGCAGAGGAGATCAATACCTTGGTTTAATTTTGAAGTAAAAACATACTATACTTTTTATGATTATCGGATCTAGCTCTAAGTTGCATGAACTGTTATTACTCGGAGGGTAAGCGGAATGTTATAAGTAGATTTATTTGGGATTGACAATCCCGTTTTCGGGTGACTAGCTATCACTGGGAACGAACGTTTTACCATGTCGGATGTACGATTGGATTTGCGCTTTGCCGGGGGGCCAACAATCACTTACACGTTATTGCATATTATTTTCAGAAATGCCCGGGTGTCCTTGGAGGGGACACCTATGATGGGTACATATTATTTTCATTAATGCTCGGGTGTTCTTGGAAGGAACACCCACGATGGGAACATATTCTTTTATTAATGCCCGGGTGTTCTTGGAGGGAACACCTACGATGGGTACATTCTTACCGTGCCTCGAATAAAGTGGCATACAAACAGGTCTACATCGCAGTTTCATGAACTTAGATGTGTAATCATAATCACAAATGATGACTATTATATTGGATACAATGGTCATGCATACTTTACAAATCTTGGATTTGAACATATATTTATACATTTTGTGACTATTTAAGACATACTTTACAAAACTTTGATGTCAACACTTATGCATACAACTTTGAGGACTATTAAAAGGGTTGAAATGGTCATACAATCATTTTATGATACTGTAGGGAGACAGTAGTCACTAAATGTTTTACATGGTACTATGATGACACAGTGGGCAAATACATTCATTGGAATTTACTTTCATACTTAAACTAACTTATGAACTCACCAACTTTATGTTTACCGTTTTAAGCATGTTTTTCTCAGGTGAATTAGATGCTTGAATTATCTGATGTGCATTGGAGTCTAAAATGAAAAGATTTCTTTCATGGATTTCTACTTATATACAAATGATCAAATCTTGTTGTATCGCTTTTAAGCTTTTCATTGTGATGCAATTATGGGACAAATGTTATATCAATTTTAAGGAAATCAACGAGATTACTTTTCAAACGACACATTTAGAGGTCGTTCTCTTGTATCTAGCGCTGTGTATTATGAAGTAACGCCCCCAGACACATTTCCGTTGTGACACGTTTTTGGGGGTGTTACATATTGGTATCAGAGCACTGGATATAGAGAACTAGGTTGCATATTTTACCCTAGACTATAGCCGTTTTCGCAAATATTGCATCACATCAAACATTTTTAAAGTGCTTACACACTACTTGCTTATGTGCTTACCTTACTTGTTGCATTAAGTGCTTACATGGCATACATATATATAATATATATGCTTGCATTGTTGCACAATGGTCTCATTTATACCTCAGACATTGTAAGTTACACAATGGTCTCATTTTACTTCTTAGACATTGTGAGTTGCACAATGGTCTCATTTCGTTCTGAGACATTGTAAGTTAAACAATGGTCTTTAAGAATATTATTTTCTTCATAACTTTATACAATATCGTATTACATGAAGGCCATCATAAATTTTGTTTACATGAAATTATGTATGAATCTAAGTATTACAAGTCTTGTATGGGCGGGACTTATAATATAAGGTGGGATTATAAATTAAGGATTTGATATGATAATTGTATGTTAACAAAGCCCGTCAAGTTCTGTTTACATGGGATTATGAATGACATCTAAGTTAGTACAATTCTTGTATGGGCCGGGACTTGTATATAGGAGGTATTTATATGTTAATTGCTATGTGGCTGAGTCGTTTCATAAAGACTTTTACCTTAGTTACTCTAACCGAGTACTCATTAACTATCTTGAACTCTAGGTGATTTCCTTGATAGTTTTACTCCCCGTCTCCGAAGACGAGTTGATTGATGAACACTCGTCTTACTCTATTCGAGCACATGCTCGTCATGGTTGATCATCACCTTGAAGGTTATGCGAGTTAGCGTTATTGCATCGGAAATAATTAAGTAGGTTGATTTAAAATCTATTTATTTGAACAGGATTGGGACGCCATCCTCGTTTAATTAAATAAATTGTAAATCACCGAACTCATAAAGTTTATAAATTCATTATTTACATAAATTCGGGAAGCTTCTTTTTGAAATAATAAATTTAGAAGGGATGTGGGCTCTTAATGGTATCAGATATATGACGAAGTATAAGCGCGAACCGATAATCACAGAATATAATAAATCAAAAATTAATGCCGTTTAAGAAGGTCTAGAAGCACAATAGTGTCTTGCCACTCCGCAGAAATCTTAAGGCCTCGCTTGGAACTACCTTATCTCATTCTTAATTTATTACTTTTGCCGTTGCTAATCCTCGCGATCACGAACTGTTAGTGGAGCTAACAAACTTGTTACATAATTAAACTATTGGAGTTGATTCATCCTCGAACTAACGACTGAGTACCATATTCCGCCGTCTATCGCATAAGCTCTTCCGAGAGCTCCTCCCATTTGTTAAACTTTGTTCTGGGAATATTGTTTATCGAAATGTCCTCATTCTCGGCATCCCATCACCATTTGTTATAGTTATTGATGTTATGGTCGCTGCTGTTGGGTCCTGGAGTGGTCCCAATTAGTACAACTTTATCCAATAGGTAATGCAACCCCCCTTAAACCAGATAAACACCTATCGACGAAGGAGATAGTCGAACTCCTCACTTCGGGTCACTAGTAAGAAGAATTAGGTCGCGATACATTTTAGTACTGCCAAGTAAGTTGGGTACTTACATCCATAAGCCACGTTGATGTGAATCATCGAACACCACAGATATAGGAAACGAGACTCTGCCCTTAAACATTTATAGCGCGTTTATATCAATCATGGAACTTGTAGCGATATGTTCATGTAATACCTATTCTGAGCACCGGTCATAGGCGTGGTGGTTGCGACGGTTCTCTTGAGTGGCATTTTGAATTTAAATCACAATAATACAATACACGTGGGATTTCAAGCGATCACTACACAAGGGAGGGATATAACAGCATTGAGTCATAAGACCTATAATGATTTTTGAGATACCCATTTTGACGGATTAGATATCCTGGTCAAACCTAGCCAAAATTTCTGGTACATTGAGAAGTGTCGAAACGCCGAATTTTTGCTGAATAAAGTTATCAGCGTTTTGTTTAGAAACGGTTTATTAAAACTTAAATATTTTCTTGGTCACACAACGGTTAACACAATTTTAATCTCGGGGTGAGATTTCTTTAAGGGGTAGGTACTGTAACATCCGGTAATTTTTAGAATTTTAAAGGACTATTTTAACCTTTGACTTTTCGGGTCTGACTTGACTTTTTGACATTTGGTCTTTAATCGTCACATTAAAGCGATTACCGCATAACCGGTAAAATTTTCGAAACAGATTTTAAATAATAACCCATATTTATTATTACATCTCTCAGGTGCAAAACTATTTTTAACTTACCCGAATTGAAAACGAAAAAGATATATGTTATTTCTAAGCTGACGTATCAAATACGAACCACTAAGTCACGTTTTCACAACTCGGACTCTAAAGCAATTTGATGTAAAACGACATTCCTGACAACTTTTTAGTTTTGACCGAGACCCGAAAACAGTCAGAAAGTGACTGAAATGCCCTCGCAAGATTATAGAAACACGAAAATAATTAAATTATATTTAATTATCACTTTTATTAAATAAAAATATTTAATAAATTATTTATCATGTTATTCAACAACGTTTGTTAAAAACGCAAATATTCGAGTAAAAGATCATTTTACGGACAAAGTTTATCAGTAATATACAAATAAATAATAAACGCTTTTAAATAAATTTTATAAAACGTTTATGAAAATTAGTCGAGTGAATACTCGTTTTTATGGGAAAAATGATTTGGAAAACAATGGCGCAAGTTTCGTGTCTTGAATCATCCGTTAAGTCGTCCAAACGAGTCCCGAACCGATAGTTATCAAAACTATATTAAAAAAATTTCACAACTAACCCTGGACTATGAGAGACTTGCCACTTTACTTTATAAAATTTTAATATATGTATAAAGTTATATATATTTTCATTTCATTTTTTCATTATATAAACACATACATCATCTCTCTCTCTCTCATTATTTCCGGCCGCCGGCCAGCTCACGTATTCCGGCCCCCCCTTCCGACGACAACAGCCGGCTTCCCCCCTTTTCTCCTACGGCCGCTGCCCCACGGCAGCCCCAACACCACCACCATCATTATCATCACCATCACCACGCCATTATCACCACACCACCATCACGGCCCCACACCTCACCACCACCGCACCATGGGTGCGTTCGGTTTGATGTTTACACAAAAAAGGGTGTGTCGGTTGTGGTAGTAGCACCATCAAGGGTGCGTTTGATTATTCCTAAGCACCATGAGGGTGCGTTTGGTGGGGCAACCGCCACCATGGGGTGGGTTTGGTGGGCTGCCGCCACTATAGGGTGCGGTTGGTTTGTATAGTAAGCACCGAGGGGTGCGTTCGGGTCCGGGTCAGCCCCGACATAGGGTGCGTCGGGTTGTTTTGTCGGCCGAAAGGGTGGCAGCCACCACCATGGGGTGCGGTTGGGTGGTAGCCACCATCGTAGGTGCGTTTGGTTGCGGGTTTAACAGCCGAAGAGGCTGTTTGGTTGTTACGATACCGAATAGGGTGCGTTTGGCTGTGTAAATAAAATAAGGGTGCGTTTGGTTTGTGGGTTACGCCCTGAGAGGGTGCGTTTGGGTGTTAGACAGCCTATAGGGTGCGTTTGGTTGGTTGGTTAGCACCAGCAGGTGCGTTTGGTTGGTTTAAAAAAAGCACAAAGGGTGTGTTTGGTTTAACATAAAGAGCATAAGGGTGCGTTTGGTTTAGCAGTATAACCAAACGGGTGCATTTGGGTTAGCAGGAAAACCGTATAGGGGCGTTTGGGTTAGCAGTTTCACCATAAGGGCACGTTTGGGTGAGCAGAAACAACTTGAGGGTGTGTTTGATTTATACAAAACGACAAATAAATATAACATAAGGTTTTATAAATATTAAAACTGGATATAATGGTGGAT
>BQNB010076588.1:0-31115 GCA_026074375.1 Tanacetum coccineum
TTTAAAAATTAAAATTCTATTTTTAAAATTAAAAATAAAAGCCTAAAAATGAAAATAAAAATCTAAAAGTGATGAAAATGATTTTAATGAATGTAAACCTAGAAGTATTTATTCTAAATCTAAAAAATATTTTTTTGTAATTTTAAAAGTTATTTTTGTATTTTTTATTAATTATCGAATATTAAAACCTTAGAAAAATTATAGAAAATAATCTACTAAAAGGAAAAATGTCAGAAAATAGGGAAAAATCCTAAAGGGTACAAGGAACTCAAGTAAAATAAGTACAAGCTCTCAGCTTATACAATAAGCTGGGAAAAAGCTAATATAAGATAAGGTATGAAATTGGCTTAAGGACCAAACTATGTATAAAGATTTAATGAAAAGATATGCTAATGGATGAGCTATTGAAGCACAATGGTTAACACGTTTGGTTTGTGTGTGGGAGGTCACGGGTTCAAGGTTGGCAACTCCCTTTTTGATTTTTTTTTATTTTTCAAAACCAAAAGCTAAAACTTATAGAATACATATTTTTAAGAGCTTTTAATAAAAGGAGTATAAACTGAATCTCAAAAAAAAGCTCTAAAAGAGCTTATAAAGAAGCTGATGCAGTAAGTGAGCTTTTAAGCTCAAAATAGCTTGTTTCCACTTAAACACTTGCACAAAGCTCAAATTAAGCTTAAATTACAAACCAAAAACTATTTTAGAATCCTTAAGATGTCTACTAACTAGTTTTAATAAGCTATTTAAACAAGAAACACTAAAAGCTAACTAGAATATAGGATCACAGCTGCAAACTCATGGATCAACTCAAAAAGCTCAAAATTAAGCTAAGCTAAAAAGCTCATTAAGCCAAGACAGAAACTAAGCTTATAAGGACTTATTAATCAACTATAAAGCTACAAATATAAACCATTAAACTGAATCTTATAAGCTAGAAATTCATTTTTAAAGACTAAGATAAGTTTACTATTATTTTTTTTTGTCTTTTTGAGTTTTTGATGATTTTGAAAAGCAAATTAACCTAAGTAATTAAGATAGAAAATATAGAACAAGCTATGATTTATATTAAGCTACTTGAAATCTATAAGCTAAATGAAAATAAGCCCCTAGAACCTACAATTACTTAGCTTATTAGAGGAATAAAAAGACAGCAGTAGTAACTTAAGTTACTACTGCTAGAGCACTTGTCCAAATGAAAAACAAACTTGCAGGTAACCTGCGCTACACACTCTAATTGAGTGTGTTTAAACACAAATCAAACAAATTCCAAGCTTATGAAAGCTTGGCTTATAATTTTCTAACAGAATTTAAAATGATAACTCCCCTGGTGCTGAGACAAGGAAAAAAAACACAAAATGATTTAAAACTGAAACTAAACCTTAAAACCTTTTTAAAACTTGATCAAGTATTAACATTCAACTGTCCAAAATGAAAAAACAAAATTCCTTTGACTTTTGATGGTCAAAACACACTATACCAAACACTCCTGCAAGCAATGACAGGTTTTAATTGAGCTTATGATTTAAAATCTAATGAATGAAACCTCCAGATAATTCTAAGCTTATAACAAGCTTAACAAACTTGAATTGATAATTCTAAGCTTATAACAAGCTTAACAAACTTGAATTAACAACTAAATTAGCTAGGAATCAAAGATCTACTACTATGCTTACTATTTTTTTTTGGTTTTTATGAAATTTTAGACAAAAATTGAAAAACTAAAATCTACAACTATAAAGCTAAAAATAGATTAAGAATAATAACTAATAAGAACAAAGAGACCATTTAGAACTCAAATAAGCAACTAAAAAGCAATTAAGCTATATTGATAAGCTTCTTAAGCAATCATAAAGCTGAAATTGAAGGACAAAGAAATTAAATGAGAACTTACATAATGCTTTAGCTAAACAAAAGCAAATGTGCTCTTAGAGCTTATCTACAGCTCTGGCTTATCCATGATAAGCCAGTAAAATCCATGGGAGCTCTTCCATTATAAGCTCCCCTTCCATTTAGCTTAAAAGTTCAAATATCAAAGGAATTATACTTGTTTTAGATGTTTACTAGATTAAATGACTTATTAAGCTCTATCATAAGCTTAGAGACTTATGAGAGCTGAAATAGAGCTTATTAAACTGAGGCTTATCACTTTGGCTTATTGAGAGCTTATGAGTAAATAACAAGAGCTAATGACAGATTTCTTAGAGATAAAAACTTAATTTCATTAATCTAAAAGCTTGATTACATGATTGAAAAGAAAATTACAACTGATTTTAAAAGAAAATTACAATAAGCTATTAAAAAGCTAAAAGCTAAACTAGGTGTAAAAAGGAAAAAGAAGATCCCCCTATGTGTGTGAGGTGAGTGACTATTTATAGTGCTGTAGAGAAACTTCTAGTCCTTCCTTGCTACACACGCTCCTTCCAATCAACACCGTACATTCCATCAATCATTGGTGAGTAATTTTTGGCCGTTTGATCAAGTCTTGGGATTCACACGGATTGCCAGCGTGGCAATCCGTGTGATGCTCTTGTGCTTGTTCCGTGAGTAGCCCGAGTATAAAAATCCACTCCTCGTGTGTTTTCTCATGTCCAACGTGGCATTCCCTTTGTGGGACTCAACCAATAAGAGTCTTTGATGACGTGATTACCCTGCCAGCGTGTTCATTATACCTTGAATTGCCCATCTTGTCCCTTAATTCTCATTTGCCCTTTGTTTTACCCGGGGTTAATTGGCGAGGGAGACGATGAATAGTACCCAACGTTTTTTCGCGCCCAATTTTAACTGAGGGGTAAAAGGGATTTAAACTTTGGGTTTATGGCAAAACTAGTCCCTTTCTTTGTGAAGTATAAAAGTAATACACATCCAAGTGTATTACAACTTTCAAAATTGGCATCTTTGGTCCCTGGACTTTTATAAAAGGGTTTTGGTTTAGGGTTTTGGGCCGGGTATGGGTAATTGGGCTTGGACTTTTGGGCTTTGGATCCGGGTGTTGTTTTTGATAGGTTTAGGGCCCATTACACTTCAAGGACCATTTGTGTAATCTTCTGAAACTGATTGTTGACCCATAGTTGACTGAGAGCTTTGACTTTTTGACTTTGGCTTCCGGCTCTTGCACGCTCTTCCATTCTCGTATCCGTGTTTGCCCGTTTTTGACGGTTTTCTTGTGATTTTTGTCTTATCCGTACCTGCACACACAAAACACAAAAACAAGTATATCTTTGCCATTTTTAGTGTGTTTTTGGTCATTTAGGGTTAATTTTGGTATAAACGGATATGTGTATTTTACACCTATCAGTATGTTAGAACAAATGCAAGGACAAGCAAAGTTAAAAAAATATATTTTTATTTACTTAATTACCAATGTATTAATACAATCTTTTATTTTGTTTAACCAACCCGAGGTCAAACAACGCAAGATGATGAAAATATTTATACATTTTGTTGGAAGAGAGATAATGTGTTAGAAATATTTTAATGATGGGTTTTAAAATATGATCTTAGGACATTATTTTTCTACACACTTGACAAACTATTTAACTCTCATTTCTAAATGGGTTACTACACTCAAAATGATCTACAAGATGTTTATGTAACACTTGTAAATATAGTAATCTATGCCTATATGCAGTGCACAAACAATTTTGCAACTTAACGCAAGAGATCTAACGTAATTCCTATTAGGCATAATCCGAAAAACTATTAACAAATAAATAGTGTACATGGCATGTGTGTTTAGATAAATAAGTAGCTCAATTACAAGTAGCAATGCTCATTTAATAATATCTATTAACAAAAATACGATACAAGTAAATACACATAATCATTTAGCATGCACATAAAGATATTCGTCGTCGTTTTGTGTATTAAATACAATGATGTATACTTAGCTTGATTTTATTCGTAAATAAAATAATTTCCTCCCCATTTTAAAAATTAATCAAGATCAATGTCTTGAAAATATAAATGTACCATTTTTCAAAGATACATTGACTAGAAATGCTTGGCTTGAAAGAAAAAATAAACTACAAGTTTTACGTCAAAACGAAACATAAAGTTTTGACCACTATGTAGTATTTTGCATTTCTGACTTATTTAATTTAAGAATGAAATCTTGGAAGTTCCTTTAAAAGAAAGTAGACTCAATTATCTTCGAAATGGCGGGTGGCACGACTTCTACGGACTTACGGTTGATTTTATATGATTTTTCGAAGTTTGCCAAAAACTGACGAAACAGACAGGCGGCCCCCATAAAGGTGACGGCCCCCAGATATATTTGGGGGCCGCCCGAACATTTATGGGACCGCCATCAGTGACCCCAAAACACGTTTTTTGTTCAAAATCATTTTGTAACTTAACTGTAGAACATATGACTTTAAAAAGTTGTTCCAACACATAAATTTCGTGTTTTAAACATCATTTCTACTCTTATGACTTAGACAAACATAAGTTGACACTTTCAAGTTCTTTTGAGAATATTTTCCTTCAAGCTAGTATACGAAGTATATTTAATAACAAAACTAGTACGAATTAAACAACAAAACACTTTTCATATTTAATCCTCCTTCATGGGTAATTTGATACATGGATTATACTCTATTATAAAAATCATTTGTTTTGAAAACTAGAGCGACCTGACTCTGATACCAATTGTGGAAACCGTATAGGGGGTGAATACGTTTCCATTAATAACTTTAACATCAAGAATTACATCACTCTTCTACCGGCGGTCCCATATATATATGGGGCCCGCCAAGTATATCAGGGGGCCGCCTGATTTATGGGACCGCCTCCAGAAGAGGTTTTTGGACTAGATCTTTTGTATCAAATCACCAATCAAGTTTGACGCAATATGAGAAGTGTCGATCATATGTTTACAATAGCTAAAGCATATTCTAACAATATAACCACACTCACAATATTTAGCACAAAGAGCTACACAACTTTAACTAACAGGATATACACAACCATTCACACAATCATGAGTACAATGCAAGTATAAAAGTAAAGCGATAAATGTAAATAAATAAGTAAAGCGAAGGGTAAAAGAAAATGCAAACCGACACGATGATTTATAGTGGTTTGGTCACGAAGCTCCTCTTCGCCCTACTCCACTCCTCGAGTATCCAACTCGAGAGTTACTTCACTAATCAACAAGCTCCCTTTCGGCGGAGAAAACCTTATACCAATGCTTACATTATTTTCCGACACTAAGCTAAATGTTGAGTCCTAATCTTAGCTAGAACCAATCTACCACTTCACCAATGTATTTTAAGGCCGAAAATACTAACCAACCTTCAATCAACTCATCCAAATATATACATCATTTGGATCCACACACTACTAAAGATTTGAAGACATAGACTCGATCTATATGTAACAAATGTTACAAATGGACTAACTAGACTACATAACTTCGGATCTTGAAGATGACCGAAGTTCTTCTCTTGCACTTGAGGGAAGAAGGAAAGAGTAGAAGATTGGATCACATTTAAACAAGATTAAACAAGTTAAATGATCAAAGATTTAGAAAGATTTAGTGAGATCTAGAGAGAAAAAGATCTGAGAGAAATTCGTGCAAAAGGGTTGTTCAAATGGTTGGAGGTAATCCACTATTTATAGGAGCTGAAACTGCCAGTCTGTCAACGGCGGTTCCGGCGGTCCTTTATATATAAGGGGGCCGCCGTCTAGACTCCGCTCTTTTTTTTGTCTTTTTGTGGGGAAAGTTGTATCTGGTATAGAAGCTTCTATTTTGGGAATGTAAAGGAGCGTGAAAACACCTATCCAAGGAAAACTCGGTCACCCATAAAATAAGGGGCCGCCAAATAATTGCAAGTGGGCCGCCGATCGAAGAAAGGGACCGCCCCGCCGAACCTCCTGTTTTTGTTTTTTTTCTGTGTGACAAACTTGTCTGGTGAAAGTACACTTATTTTAGTGGGAAATGACCAGATTTTGAAATTGCAAAACAATTACCAAATAAAACGGTTCTTTATTATTCAAAAACAAATTTGTCTATAAGAATTTGTTGAGAAAGTAAGTTTTATTTGTATTTATAAAAATATAAAGTAATTAAGACAATAACTTTATTTCTTTGATCATTCGACAAGTTAGAATATTGTTGGTGGACATACCTTATGTATTTTACGTCGGTGTGAAACCAATGTCTGTCTTGATGCATCCTTGAACGTACGAGAGATTTTGGATACTGTATGCATTATGATTTGGGATTACAGTACTTTGCACTTAAGTTAATGTTTTACAAGTTACATGTTTGTCATCATCAAAACTTAAAGAATCGTATAGATTAAATATCATTATATGTGCATAACAGGTCGCCTTCCACTTCCTTGATTACGTGTGATAGCTTTGTGTTTTCCAGCTTTGATCTGTAAGTCCTCAGATTTTATCTTTTAAAATGCATGCACTCAGCAGTATTAATGTCCCACTTACCCCTGAAATTCACAGAACTTGTTTTGTTTTCTTGTTTCCACGGGGGTTAGTCAGTTTTGGCGGAGTTTTGATCTGCCTTTATCTAAACCAAATTATTCATTTTGGGGATTTTGGGAGCAGTGTGAACTTGTCACGTCTCCACTTCTGAGTTCTCTGCTGATTTTCTGAAGCGCCGTTCCACACTGTCAAAGTTTTATTTGTCTCCCTGCCGATTCACTGTTGCGTGCATGTCCGAGAAGTGTTTTCTTTCGTGCTTTGTTGAATCTGCCACCTCTCCCCTTAAATGCTATGGTTACTCTCATCCTTTCATCCACGTAAATTTAGGGATCTGTTTGTCAAACAACAGTTTAATAGAAGTTTCGGGTTGTGAGTCCTACATGAATCTGGAGATTCTCATGCATTCTGGGGATCCTTTGACATGCCTACTCTCAGTTTTGAATCTTTGTACGAAATCTTCTATGGATTCTCCTTCTCTCTGTTTGATGTGGTGAATTTCTATCGGATTCTTGATACATTTCTTTTGTTGAAGAAAACTTTCTAGGAATGCCTTCTTTAAGTCGCTATAGCTGTCTAGTGGATGCCAAGCGTAGGATCATCAAACCAGACCCTGGCCGGATCAGTGAGTAGTATAACGGAAACATGGTACACCATGAGTTCGACATTGCCCAACATTCCACCTTCGCAGCAACTTGAAAATTTTTCAAGTGATCTTCCCCGGATACAACTCTTTCCGTCATATACGATTTTTATTTACGTTACTTGGCAGTCCGTGTCATTTTTGGCACTTCGAAAGTGAAGCGGATGCGGGTAGTGAAGGTGATCTGTTTCCTCACACACCCATGGTTATGATAAGTCGTCCTCTTCAATGCTTGACTTTTGCTATTTTGATTTTGACTTCCATGGCCTCCTCCGTTATCTTCACTTTCGAAGAGCATTTTCGTCCCTCTATGAACACCGTTCCTTCATGGATACGTTTTCCTCTGGGAACATATTCCATCATTCCAAGCGTAACTCTAGTAAACGGCTTATTCCGAGAGGTTGCGACATACTTTTTCCCCTTTCCACCCACCCTGTTTGAAACACTCAGACCCCCCCGTGCCCCTATTTCCCTTCGCAACCCGGCTTTGTCCTTAGCGATTCTCGACATATCACGTCTTATGTCCTGGAAAAGACGCGTGTGCAATTCGTGGCTAATTCCGACATTGCGCATCGAAAGATCGGATCTTTCGTCCCTCTTCGATGTTCCCCGATTACGTTTGTGTTCTGGATATGCTATTGCTAGTTTGTAACCAAGGTAAGTTCGCATCTCTGGTTCCTTTGTTTCAGGCATACTTTTTGAACAAATATCATACACAAATTCTCATTTTAAATTTGCAGGTTGGAAAATCGATTATAATGAGATCAAAGGAACTACCAGCGGCAAGATTTGTCGTCGCGGATATTGTGAACGCCCTGAACCTGAAGCTTTATGGAATTGTTGTGGAAAGCACGGTATATATGAAGCTCGCAAAGAAGATTGTGAGCGAAAGTGTGTGGCGGCGAAGGCAGAATGTTGTGACTGACGGATATTAATATTAATATGCGGTGATCCGTTCTAAAAAAATATTAATATGCGGTGATAATATAATAGATGACTCATACCCTGCTTCGGCAAGATTAGGTATGTTGTTGTTGTTGTAATATAATAAAGAAATCAAAGTGTTTTTAGTCTACATAACATCCTTCGAATTCAATACATTGTTTCTGCTTATCGAAGTCTTTATAAAAAAATTGAAAAGTATAAATTGAGCCACTAAAAGTTAATATACCGTGGAAATAGTAACCATTATGAATTTGTATTCTTCTACTAAAACAATGAAGTTACAATTTGAGGTAGGGGTGTAATCGAGTCAAGCCGAGCTCGTGCTTAACAGGGCTTGAGCTTGGCTTGATAAATTTAAAATAGGTTTGAGCTTGGCTTGATAGCTTGACGAGCTTTGATCATCCAGGCTTGAGTTCGGCTCGAAAAGCTTGAATTTATATATAAACATGACATTTGATTTCCAAACTCATCAATAAATTCAAGAAAATACACGATAAGCTCAAGAGCAAAGAACTTATACAAATGATTCGAAAGAATTAGTGTTTAAATTGTTCTTCTACAAATATTTAGTTATTATACCAATATTTACGTTAGTTAAAAGGTTTTGTATATGAAAATGTATAATAAAAATATACATGTACTTGAAGGCTCGAAAAGCTCGATAAAAGCTCGAGATCGAGCTATTAAAAGCTCGAGCTCGACTCGTTATGTGTTTCAAGCTCGTTTATTAGGCTTGGGCTCGGGCTTGAGCTCGATAAAAGCTCGACTTTATCGAGTCAAGCTCAAGCTCGAGCTCGAGTTGCTTGATAAAAGCTTGGCTTGTTTACACCCCTTGTTAGCCTTATCGTGGGGACAGACCCCACGATTAGACTCCGGCGTGGGAGTAAGAAAACATGTTGTCAGAAGTATATGTGTGTGTATTGGGAATAGTCAAAAAATCGTACCTTTTGGTGTGTTAGAGGATCCCTTTTATAGGGGAGTCTAGTACTAGGGTTTCCTAGTATTTCTCCTACAATTGTAGTGGCCGGAGTGGGACCCTTGTCGGGCAAGGGTCCGCGGTTATCGTGACTGCGGACGCGGATTACCCCCCGCGGACGTTAGTTGATCCGTGAATGGCAAGCAGAAGCGGCCTGTGACCGATCCGCGTCCGTCTTATTGTATCCTGGCTGTGGCCAGTGTGTTTCTGGGCCTAGTTCCGGCCCGTTATGCTTATTATTTATTTAGTTGGGCCAGACCCAAATATAATGGTACGACCCAGGCCCAAAAGCCTGTCGTACCCATTATACGTCATCAAGTACTCTTCGTAGTTGAAGTTCCAACTTGATTCAGCCAGATTAAAAAAGCTATTAACCACTTAGCCCAAAGGTGAAATTTTCGGGTTTTTTTAAAAATCGAACCGTTTGTCAACCGGTTTAACCGGTTGTTTTGACTAAAACCGGTTCAGTTAAAACCGAGCTTAACCAGTTTTTATGTAACCGGTTCGGTTAAAAACCGAGTTTAACCAATTTACAAACTAATCCAGTTGATTTCTCTTAAACCGGTTACAAAACCGTCAATTTTAGTTTGATGGAATCCGGTTAAAAAAAGTCCGGTTCGGTTTATGAACCGGTTTTTTTTACACCACTAGCCTAAACAAAATACTGCTCAGGCCCTTTTGTGTGTATGACTGTTGACTGTATGGTGCTCGGCCCAATATGTATAAGCCTAAACCCTTTTGAGACACACTTTATCCTAACCCTACACATAAATATACTTACATTTCTCATTTCAAAACTATCTTTGTTTTTCCTTCTTGAACCACGCACACAAGTCGAAAACTCTGTTTGATTCTTGTAACCCAAGAAAATCTCAACTGAAAACCCTTTTGTTTCACTTGAAGTTTTTTTGTTATCTTTGTGAGTTTGTTATGATTTCGAACCAGGCAACTGATGTAATTGTTTGGTTCTTTTTTCAAAAGGTCGATGACGGGTTGTATTGGATCTTTAAAGATCTTTTCAACTTTGAAACTCAAAACCCGAGATCTTGATTTTTCTTTTTATTTTCGTGTAGAATTTATCAAAGTTGTTGTGGGTTTTGTTGTGGTTTGTTGTAGAAGAGATGTGTTTTTAACAGTTTGTTAAATTTTGCTTCGACTTGGATCGATGATGCAAAAGCTGAGATTTTGCAATTATTATTAAAAAACTTAGCGCCACACTGTGTTATTCATTCGTATGAAAATCGTGTGCCACTTTTGTTCTAAAATTTGTGTGTCACTTTTGGTTTGAGATTTGTGTGTCACTTCTTGAAGGATTCATCACTTGAATTTTTGGCTAGTCACTTTCGGCGCATAGTCTTGTAATCACACTTTCTGGCACGAACTCACTTGAAGCTGAAAAACGATTCTTGTCTTTTTTGCTTGTGAGTTTGAGCGAGTCTTTTGGCTTTCGTTTGGTGCAGAACTCACTTGAAGTTGAAAATGATTAGTCTTTTTGGCTCGTGAGTTTACTACACACACATGCTGATGATGAATTTGTTTATCAATAAGCTTTTTGAAGCCACGTCTTTTGTCAAAAATAAGCAGTTAGCACTTTGTCTTTTGATCTTGCTTTTAGCTTTCTTAGTCTTTACTTTTTGCTTTCTTGATGTTCTATTTTCTGTGCGCCACTTTTTCTTGATGTTTCAGTTCTTTTGCTTCACTTTTTTCTTGATGTTTTATTTCTTGATATTCTAATTTCCTGTGCAACTTTTTCAGTTGGTTTTGGACTTCACTTTTTATATTCTTGATGTTTCAATTCTCATGCTCCACCTTTTCTGGTTTTTTGCTTGTCGTCTTTGACTCTATGGCTTCACAACTTGATATTCTAAATCTGTAATGAGAACTTGCAAAAACAGTTTGAAACACAAAATAAGCAGTTTTAAGCAGATTTGACCAAATTTAAGCACTAAAATCTAAGGAGAAAACTGATTAAGTCGGAATCTGAATAAGCACTGAATAAACACCAATAACGTCAGAAATGCACTGTATAAGCTGTCTGACTCGATTAAGCTCTGTCTGTACTGTATGATATGAACGGTTAAGCACTGAATGACCAGAATAAGCTGAAAAAGCTGAATCTGAACCAATAAGCACGTGTGAATAAGCTATCTGAATAAGCTGTTTTCAGTAAGCTTCAAATATTCTTCTCTTAAGCTACCACTTGTTGGTTCCAATAAGCCAAAGATTAAAACATCGATGAGAGAATATAAACTACGTTTCTCTGTTATGAACATAAAACAAATTTAAGTTTAAAAAATCTTATACTAATATTAGTAAAGAGTTAGAACTTTTTTTTTTTGATATAAGCCCATAAAAAATATTTATTCATGTGAATTCAGTTGTTGGTTCGGTTTTCATTTTGTCAAAACTATATTCGAACCGCAAACCGACTACGTAGTATTTTAACTCGGCTAAGTTCGATTTTGGCAAATTTGAAAGTTCGATTCGATTGCGGTTTTCAATTTATTCGTGTATTATCCGAACAATGAAGGTTTACCCGAATGTCCGAATAGACCTAAAATACTGTTTGTTTAAGATTATTGAACGAGTAGGTTTGCCCGCGCTCCGCTGCGGGACAGTTAGTGGGCGTCGTTGTGGGTTAACCGTGTAGCGAGCGTTGTTTTAGGTTGGCGGAAGTGGATCCGTGATTGTCGTAAGGCTGTATAGTACTAGATGAAATAATGTGAATTTTGGTATCCAACACTGCAAAGTTGTTTTCATGTATACAGAGAATAACTAAGTTCATTTGTCAATATAAGACATATCGTAACTTGATACAGGCATATCATTACTCTTTGCTGCAACATTCTCATATGGCTTGGAATAGCACCCACCATGAATGAATGTATGAGAAGCGGCATCTCGGTTTGTAGTGTGACCTGCTCAAACAAATAAGTGTCATCAGAAACATGCACAGACTAACTTGTACAATGTTTGATACAGATCTTGCAAGAAAAAATGCAGTAGACGGCAGTGTACGTTCGCTCCAGTGTTATACATGATAGTTTTTATTAGTCCGGTGAGCAAATTAAAAATGAAGTAAAAGTGCAATGTTAACCCGAAACTATTTTTAAAGGATATAAGTTTGTGTTACCTTCCATCTTTTCGATTCAAATTTCAGCTCGGGAAGCTCTTGTTGCTGCTTTTTAGAAGCACCACTACGCCGAAAGATGGACATGCTGAGAAAAGCGTTATAGTGATTCTGTAACATTGAATCTGCATACACACAATTTAATGGATAATTATACAATTAATTATTAGATGTTGAAAATCAAAGTGTTGTTCGTTTTCTTTTTTCACACTTTAGGACTTTGACAATGCATAAGCATTTATTTAATGAACCAACAATGATTCATTCACACGAAATTGATTTCATACGTCCACTCCAGTACACCAAACAAAATGCAATCATGAAATCTCAAAATGGATCATTGAAGTCGCGACCTTAGGAGTTCTGTTTCTTTTATTTAAAGAGTAGTATTGTTTACATAAATACTTACCTAAAACTAATGCTAGTTTGATGAAACTGAAAGTTCACTTCACAAAAGACATAGCAAAATACTTTACCTGTGGATCACGGGGGTTACTATGTCAATGATCATGCATCGAAGTGGACAAACTTGCTCGTGTCTATATTTTCAAGTAAATAAGAAAATAGGGGGTGTTTGGGATTGGTTAGTAATTAATATATTATTATAACCTATTTAGCCTTAAATGCTTAGCTAGCATCTATAACCCAAAAATATAATAATAATACTATCGTTAACAAAGTGCGAATGGATCAAATCGGCCATGTACAGTAGTATAAACTGCTATTCTTTTACCCAAACCTGACCAAGCAGAAAGCTAAAAACATCCTAAAAGGTCTAGTTAAGGCCCTCAAATCATAAATATATCAGTTGGACCAGACATGACGACCTAAAGTTGCTTAATTTTCGTGGACATTACCATGCTTCTTTCATCGTGTATATTATCTAGAGCATCAGCTTATTGTGCATGATTTAATTTACTCTTAACAAAAAAAATCATAAAGGACGTAACTTAAAAACTAAATTTGACAGATACGAAAAAAGTGAATGTTTTTTTATAAACGTTGGGAAGAAACATGGACATATGAAACAGGAGATGAAATGATGAAATATTATATCTACCTATTACTAACAACAAAAAGCAATATAAGTTTTACACAGTTCGAATAAACATGCAATACTTGTCTACTGGAAAAGAAAACAATAAGATCCTATTATGATGCTGCTATTCAAAGTAGCTACTAACGTCACTGGACTATACAACATGAAGTCATGAAATTAAGGAGATAGAACTAAAGACTTACAATTTATGTTGCATCTACTCTGGTCCCAATGGTTTTCAACCGAACTTCACTATCCTTTTGAATCTTCACCTGGAAAAGTCAAAAAGGGATTATATCATATATACATCACCTAGTAAAGTACAGACCATAAAGGATGATGATAATAATATCAAATTTATACAGATCCGTTGGAAGTTACGTAATTAAGCATGTCCCCCGACTGAAACTCCATGTCATCAGGTATCAACTATTTTTTTGTAACAGATTTTCGTAGATAATATATTAGTTGATTGCATTTTTATTTTGTTAGACGAACCTGCATTTTGGGATTTTTTGCAACTCCATACATCGCCCATTATGTGGTGACCATAGTAGCGTCTGATGCTTTGACAGTTGGCTTCCATACTTACATAATCATTCGTTCATTTGTAAATGTTTGTGCTTCTGACATCAAGTAATCGGTGTAACTGTTCAAGTTCTGTTTTGAATAGATCATATCAAGTTAATATTATCCGTAAAAGATATTAGTGATAAAATACATCTAATGCAATTATCAAATACCTATCCTGAAGCAATGTGTTTTTATCCTCTTTACTTAGGCGCCCATCATTATGCCACCGGTGATCGAGTCAATAATCAAAACAACACGATCAGCCTGCAAAGTTCCAGTAACGATATTCAATAAACCTGATGTGCATAATATCGCTAAAGTTCCAGTAATCATATTCAAATGTAAATACCAATTTCAGTTAAAAAAGATTTACGTTTACCTTTTTGACAACTTTAAGCACATATAGCTGTTCAGGTTGATAAATACCAACACCAACATTGTCCTTCAAGTGACTTGTGTCAGCCTTATAAACCCGGCACAAATTCTTTCAACAAACCTCTTATCGGAAGCCATATTCAAAATTATATACGCTATTTTTTGTTGATCTTCGGTACTACAGATATCAGCTCGAGAAGATACTAATTCAACATATCTGTACAACGCCTTTCACCCTTCAAGTTTTTAGGATGGAGATCTTTTTTCAACTTACAATTTTCCAAACACTCATTCCCCCGTCCCGACACCACTCTCTTCTTCCAACTTCTTAACATAAGCTTTCAATGCCAAAACCAAATTCCTGACACGTGCCTGCAACTTTTGCTTCTTCCAGTTCATTTTTATTGTGCCCTGCACACACAAAAGGTATTGGTTACTATGCTTTGAAAAGCCGATTATATAAGTTTCTAAAAGTTTTCGAGTACTTACCGAGCTCTAAGCAGGTATATTGAACATGTGACTATTGATGTGGCATTGGAATGTGCTAAAATTCCTGCCAATTTCTTATGTCAAAAATAATTCAACGCGTTGTTTTAAACGACTATTTGGATGTGACGATAACATATAAGGCTCAGATTTACATATACAGTAGCAGTACCAAACACCCGACATGACTGCGAGTGTGATTGCCAAGCCAAGATACGGGTGTGGATGAACTACACACAATAAACTAAATTATCATCATCGCCTTACTTAGTAACAATCTGATGTTACACTGCTTTTATATGACGAACCTGACGAAAATCATGCTATGTTTTAACAAAAGCCATTCCAGTGTGTTCGCCAACAAAAACAAAATCACAATGCTATCACATCGTTAGCATATTCATGGAAAGAGCAATATTGGCAAACGGCACGCAAACATCGGCAAACGCTCACAAATTAAGCAACCATTAGCCGTCAATCAGCCAGCGACAATGTAAGCATAATCGAACAATGTATATGAGGCTCACAGAGGCTAACTACATATTAAAAAGGACACGTCCGCCATGGCTGCGACCATAATAGGTCGCCCCGCCAAGATACGGACGATGTAAGCATAATTATAACTGAACAATGTATATGAGGCTGAGACAGGCTAACAATAGATTAAAGAGGACACGTCCGCCATGGCTGCGATCATAATAAGTCGCCCCACCAAGATACAGATGGTGTCATCTTTATGACAGCCATTGAGACTCATCACAGCCTCCCACAATAGACACCCGCCAAAATACGGTCATTCTCAACAATTTCAGTGACACAACTTTCAACGTAACAACATCATTAATTATATAATCTAACTATGAGAGTCAGACCCCAACATGGCTACAAACACCAACTTAGGATGCGTTACCCTGCGAAGGCGGAAAGTTTGTAAATAAACCTACCACGGCTAACAATACCAACTGCAACAACAATTGTAACTCCTAAAAACACATTTTTTTTTTAAAAACTACCTTATTTACTTGAAGCTTATTAAGCCCAGAAATAGCCAGCAAAAGTAGGCGTCATCAAATACCCATGATTCCTAACACCCAAATTCAGTTCAAATAACAATATGTTGCAACTTGCAAAGATGATCAGTATTTAACAAAACCAACTCCCTAATTTTATTTACCAAACCAAATCCCTGAATTTTTTAAGATATACTTAAACATCTAATCATCTCAAATTTTATAAACATAACATAACCAAATAGAAACGTTGCCTCTACAAAAACTGAAAAAAAAAACACCGCTAATCACTTAATCGAAATCACTTGCATGCAATCTAATAGTGTTGGCAAGGAACTGAGCACCCACCACAACCTCTCTAAAAACAGAACTCACTGACCCTGTCTATCTCTCCAAAACTAAAAATTTCAAAACCACAACAGAACCTACCATTTGAATCGAAATAAATTAAAAGAACGAATCGAAACCTAATGATTTGAAGAAACAGTAGAAGACCAATCAATACCACATCATAAAATTATCTTAAACGCATAAAAAACAATAAATATAACATTTTATTGGCTACTAAGCTATAACAAACACCCCTGTAATAAGCAGTATTTAAAAAAAATATAAAACTTACATGTTCTTTTACTAAAGAAACTTGTTAACCATCTTGTTGCTTTACATCACACGCACCTCAAAGACCCTGCACCTCATCACAACCACCGTTGCAATCCTGTAAATCGAATTCCAAAAACAAAAAATAATCAATACCATGTCATGTGTTATCTTAACTGAATAAGAAAACCAAAAATTAGAAGAAAAAAAAACATACTTTAACTTGGAGCAGAAACAATAACAAATCCCAAACACGTTCTATGCCATCGATATAGTATAAATTAAAAATAATACAACATCAATCCAATCGCAGAGACGGCGCCGATGGTATTCTCTGTGTGAGAGTGTTTAGTGGAGATGAGTTAATGAGTCGGTGTTTTATTAGGTGGAGATGATGAATCATCTATCTAAATTCGATGATAACGATGATGACAACTGAAAAAGGAAAGAAGAAGGATGGGGCGGCTGAAGTATGTTATCGTAATGGTACTGGAGATGGAGTCGCCTGGTTTGTGTGTGAGGGGATGGTTCGATGAGATAAACGGTGGGAAGAATCGAGGATATTAAGGCCAAACTTTGGGCCGGGTCAAAACGGGTCTTGGACGATGGGTCGGGCGGGTACAAACCGCTTAGCAGCCGGATTTCCTGGATAAAATCCCATACTATATGGATAAACCCATAATACGATAGTCTAAACTGGCTCAAAATTATCAAGTGATGAATATAATTGTCGACTATATAATTAATTGTCTATTTTTCTATCTACCATAAGCAGTTTGTTGCAATTATTATATCACTAGCAGGGTACCCGCGTGATGCGGCGACGGGTACTCTTTAATCAAAAATTTTGGCGAGCTACATTTTTTAATTACATGTTTTTCGTGATAACGACTTTACGCTTGACGATAATTTAGAGAAGGTCAAATTGCACAAAAAAGCATTTAACTTAATGTCTTTTTTCCAATCAAGGTACTCTACTTTTTTTCTTGCACATAAAGGATGCCAACTTTTATATTTAGCCGATTTAGGTTTCTTTGTCACTTCCCGTTAAAAAACTAACAACCATTTCGTTAATTCCTTGAATGAATCTTTTATGAAATTTAAAGAGTTTTTTTTTACATTTATCACTAAATGAATCTTTTGTGAATCTTTTATGCTTGTTGCTTTCCTGGAGTTCACTTTTACGAATTCATCTGATATAAACAACTGCAATAATTAACTAATACGAAGAGTGAATAATATAGCATAAATTGCTTAAATAACGATTCCTGAGCATAAAAACAACGTCATATAATTTAAGAAACATTCAACCAAACAAGCATACCCTTAAGACATGATTAATCTAGAAATACATAAACTCGTCCTTTATGCTGCGTTCTCGAGTTTGTTTTTGAGGAGAAAAGAAAGGAAATGCTAAGAAATATACATAATCTTGTGTTCTCAAGTTTTTATAAAAATGAAAAGAAAGGGTTTACATAGAAAAGAGGGGGAAAATTTTGGACCAAAGTTATCCTCCCATTTTTGGGAGGATTGCCGGAAAGGATACATTTTATATTTTGGTTAAAAAGACTATATTACCCTTCCCCAACTACAAAGGCTAATATACAAGAGGGGCATTGTAGTAAATTGTCATATTTACATTACTTTCCTTCCAACTTAAGAACATGGATCATACACACTTTCCTTGCATTTCCTTTCCATTTTGTCCGACTCGAGAACGCAAACAAGATTGTATGATATCCTTTCTTTTCTTTCTCTGCCCCTCTCATTCCTTTCTTTTTCTACCGTCCTAAACTCGAGAACGCAGCGTTAGTTTCTTTGCTTCTTTACACCATTTGCTTAAATTCGCATTTCTTACCCTCCACAAACCTTGAATTTGTATAATTAAAATATCTTTTTTAGTGTAACCATACCACAATTTTCTACATGTTGCATTAAGATGTATAAAAATACAGCAGAAACCTGCATAATGACGAATTTGGATCATAGAAGATTCATTTAGTGATAACTGTCAAAAAACCCCTCAAATTTCATAAAAGACTCATTTAAGGAAATAACGAAATAGTTGTTTGTTTTTAAACGGAAAGTGACAAAAAAACATAAATCGGCTAAAAATAAAAGTTGACATCCTTTATGTGCAAGAAAAAAAAGTAGAGTACCTTGATTGGAAAAAAACATTAAGTTGAGTGACTTTTTATGTCATTTTCCCTTTTAAGGAATAAATTTATCGCACACTATCTCATATTAGTTCATCATTAATTAATCACAATAAATAAACTTTTTATCATTAATAGGGTATTTTAGTTTTTTTCTTTATCGATTTCACTCTGTTATATCATACCAAACAAACACGATTAATAACCGTAATGAATCATTACATTACTTCATATATTCGTTCATTGTTTATTCTATCCATTTGACATTTAATTCCGTCCCAATATCAATGTCCACATTTTCATATCAAGTTGTCCCAAAACAAAATTTCACAACTAAAATAATTAAAGAAATTTTATCGTGATTACTATATTGCTCTCACTTGAAGTTGTTATTATAACTTTTAAGAATGCAGTTATTAAATGGCTAAGTGTAAAATTGTCATTTTAAAAAAAGTAAGAGACATAAAGCAGTATTAATTGTCGTTTTGTAAAAAGTAGTACATAATAATTACCGTATGTTTGTTCTTGTGTATTTTCTGTTCGGAAGAAGTATGAATTTAAGGAATAAGGTATGTTTGGCAAAACTAGCTGTAAGCTGTTAACTGCAAAGCTGTTAACATGAGCTACAAGCTGTATCTTTTTTTTCAATGAAAGTGTTTCGTAAATTAGCTGTTGACTGTAATTATAAGATGTAAAATGACTTAAAAGGACATATTTAAATAGAATATAATATGGTTGGAGGGTATATCGGTAATTTACAGTTTTAACACCTCCTAACAATTTTAAAAGCTTCATTAATCAGCTTTTCATTTAAGAGCTATTTGTTTAAAATAAAAGCTTGAAGTTAATGCATCCAAACAGAGAGCTACTTATTTTAAAAGAGATTATTTTTGTAACAAAAAGCTTACAGCTTCAAAAAAGCTTCAAAAAAGCTCTTGCCAAACAGGCCCTAAATCGCATCTTCAAACTTTGGAGGAACAAACCAAAGCTTAGTAAAGTATTCGACTGCTGACTAAGGATAAAGTATTAAACGCGGTACTCAAGTTTTAGTAACATCCAAGGGAAGTGAGTAAACTTGATCACGCCATAATGCTCCTTAACTTAAAATTAAAGTATGTTCATAAACCCTCACACTTCCATAACACCATGCTTTTGGTCCTAAATCTTCTTGCTCCAACAAATTTTGACTGGAAATCATTTAAAAAAAGCCATAATCACCAGACCAATAAAAACTTCAACGATAACTTCTAATGCCTTTAAATCTTGTGTACTCCATATCCAGTCCTGAAAATAAGAGAAAACTATCAATATAATTAGTTTTGATAGAACACTTGTGCAACAAATATTTTTACCGTAATATATGGTTCCGGAGCAGGGGAATGCTGAGATCCGTTGGGCCAAAATTCAACTTGTTTTGTACCATCAGGTTTAAGGGTAAATTTCACATACTGGCATTGGTTCATATTTGGATACGAAAAACATCCGATGCGTGAATACTTGACAGTGCTATTCGAAATGTGAATCAAAGGTGGTGATTTCAGAGGAGTCAGCCCCTGAGGATGAGAAAAGCGGTAGTAACTACTTTTGATAGAAAAAATGAAATAGGAAAAATAAACCTAAATGATCATTAGAATTGTGTATTGACTCAACGGGTGTTTGGGTCTTATTGTAAAGTCGTGAAAAAGGAAAAACCATGCCTTCTCAAAAAACATTTTTAACCATTTAGTAGCAGATAACTAAATCTTTTAACCAATGCCTATAGGGGTATATGAGTGTGCCGAGCCACGGCTCATTAGAACATTTGGTTCCATTTCGCAAGTTTGAGCGAGTTTTTATATAAATAGTAGACAGATAAAGAAATTTTAACTATATATTATAGAATTAACTAAAGTATACCGATAATTGAGATCGTTGACTAGATCTACGATTGTCAAATAAGGTTAAATTCTTCAAAAGCCCGTTTAATCCACTCATAACCTAAACACGAAGTGTCTAAATAATGGGTCAATCCAAACATAACCCATTATGTGTTTTGGACCCGACCCTAGCCCGTTTCTACTCGTCTCATCCGATCAACTTACATAAACCAGTACCAAGGGATTGTGTCCCAATGGTATTTCATGTTGCGTGATAAACTCCTCAATCAAATAGTATTGGGTTCAAGTCAATATGTGACATAGTTTGTGGTATAGATATTGTGAGATAGTTAAAATTGTCATTCTAGAAGCGGGTGGGGAGGAGGTCCGGGTTAGCTTATTTGATTGTAACTTGAAAGTTTATTATTAGCTTATTTTGTGATAAACAAAAAAAAATAGCTTAAAGGTCCAACTCTGGGGATTTACGAGGATGCATAAACCCTTACGAAGTTAAACATAGGATTACCCAAACACAACCCGAAAGTTAATAACAAAGCATAATAAAAATGTCTGATGAGTTTCTGAAACTAAAACTTATGCACTAAAAAAGGAAGCCATACCTGAATCATAAAGGGGTACAAATGAGCCATCCTAGTATGGCCAAGAGATACCAATCACCACTAATCGTCGACCGATGTATAATAATGGCTAAAGTTATATGGTTTTGATCAAGGGCACATGTTCTAAAAAATTACAAAATTTGTATTTGCAAACGGCGACTAAGGGTTTTTCTTTGGTTTTGCTAGGAAAAGAAGATTTTTTTATAATAATTCCTTTTTGTTTTGATTAATAGAAAGGGGAGATATGCAAAATGACAGAATTGTCGCTTATCTTTTGAAAAGTTATTTTTTGTCAACCAACAATAAATATATTTGTCTGTTTTTTCAACGTTGCCAAACTTTACTTCCATACTTTATAATGGAAATATATTGTTTTAAACACGAATACTTCGTCAGTCGTTTTAATTCGTTATATTATTAAACGAGAAGTACATAAAACATTCGGTGTCAGTTCTGTTACAAAAAAAGTGTTTCTTTTAGTTATGCATTACACAAAGATGCACGTATAAGTTAAGCAGTCTTAACTAGACAACCCCCATCCTCAGCTAATAGTTTGTCGGTCTTAGACGGTGATGTCGCAACTCACAAGAAGTTACCATCAACATTTGTCAGTTCAACTAGATGAAAGACGAGATATGTGTCGAGACAAACAACATTGCCAACTGCAAGATCGTCAAAAGAAGTCTAATGAAGGAAACAACTATGAAAGACACCAATTTTCTTGGCAGAAACACTGTCATGGTAGTTATAATTAAAGGTCCTCTAGATAATTTGATTTTAGACCTTTTAGGCTTTTAACAACACTTTTTTATTTCAATTTTATAAGTTATAAGATTTGTCTCTTAAGATAAGTAACATAGCAGATGAAATTATAATGGAACAAGGAGTAAAAGATCGGCCCAAAAAAATCCCATGAAGTAAACAAGAAAGAAAAGCCATATCCGAAAGCCAGGCCCCACTTTTCTCACCCGACTAGCAACACTGTTGTTGCAGTCGTGAGGGGCCTCTAACCTAAAAAAGGCGCCAATCGAGGATCAGAGATATTTGGAAGACCTGTCCGAGCTCCCAGATCTCGGCAACTGATAGCTGCCTGTAAAACAGATAACAATGAATTTAGGCCCAGAGTTTGAAATGAAATTCTTAAGTCACATTAGAGAAAACATTTCATTTCCGCATGTAGTGTAGGATGTGTTCAAATGTGTCAAGTGTTTGGCAAAACTGATTTGATTTTGATTTTTGGGACCAAAATATTTGAAGTAATCGGTGAATAACCGCCTGCAAGGAAATAAATTATTGTTTCTTCATCACAGTAGGTCAATTTAAAACCGCACATCCAAATAAGCTCTGGCGGAACTGTTTTAACAACTGAATCTATGAACACAAGTAATATCATGATGACAAAACAAATATGAAAATTCAGATTGAATTTACTCATTTCAAGATGAAAGTTGTTGCGTTTATGTTGGATAGAGGAACTTTTATACTAACCACTTGAGCTGCAAAGGGTAACATCTGTTCGGGTAGCTTGTTCGTGCAGATAGCTACAAACAAAAGAGATCAAAAGTTGTAGATTTGGCCGGTTACTTCAATAACCGAAATGCATTACGAAATATCGATGAGTCAATCCCTAGATCTGGCATTTTTGACTGGTTTGCTTATAAATGAGTTAATTTTGGTTGTGTTTATCTTAAATATGTCAAATAAAAAAAATAGCCAAAGTCACCCAGAGTTTTATTTTATTTCATATGACCCCTAAATCATATTTTTCAAAGACTTGGATTACCATTGTAACTAGTAATTACATTGTTATGATCAGAACTAATGCATTAATTATTATAAAGCTATAAATGAACAAAAAGGAGTATCGAGCCATCCGAATGTAACCTGTTCCAATCCATATTTGAAAATGATCTATAATAGCCTGACCACGTTATGACCCACTACCCAACCCACCCATTATGCCAAATTAAATTATCCTGTTGATGCCTTCCATATCTCATGTCACTGAATGTCTAATTGTGGTTTAGGGCTTGAGCACCGCGCATGTACTGAAAAAACATGGTACCATTCGAGGGAGAGAAACAAACATTTGATGAATACGTACCATACAAGATAGCTCCTATAAATGCATCTCCAGCACCTGTTGTATCCACAAGTTCTGAACCTGGTATCTTCTCAGCTGTTCCAAAAAAAAGCCTACCACAGACGGTCCCGACTCCCTTGGCTTGCAATTTTGTAATGTCCTGAATAGTGGAAATGAGTACGTAGCAACATTGTCACAATAACAATCCTCATGTTATAAGGGTTAACATATAATTTTAAAGGATACAATAAGGTTTCATCCGTATTTAAAGCTCATAATGAAAAACCAGCCTTGAAACTACTGGCACAGTTTTGGATTATTCAAGTAGGGTTAAAAACATATAAATCAAAGCCACACATCAATGTGCAAGAAGGGACTTACTGATGAAACGCATGTAGGAGCTGTTTTACGACTATCAATTTTCTGCTTCAATAGCTCAAGTAAATTGTCTACATCCATTTCTTCAACTTGACCATCGTCTGCGGGAAGTGAAGTTTAATATCAGAATCTGTTATCATTATCAACAGAATGCTACCCAATAAATAGAAAGAAAGGAACAAGAAAAATGATAAAAAGGGAAAAAAGGAAAGAAGTGATATCTTGACTATACGAACCACCTATATCTCTCTCAAGCATTATGCAGCCATCCGCACCCAAAGTCACAATGACAAACTTGACCTTTGGTAACTTTAATAGCATGGAAATAAGAGCGCTTGGTATAGTTGGAGCTCCGGTCCATGCCTGTAGGATATACACAATTGTAAGTTCCTATTGTATGAAATGCGAATTATGCAGCAAAGCAGACATATTTATATAGGTCAATGCTTAGTGATAATCCTTATGATAGAATTATATCCAGCTCACTCTACTGTAGAGATAAGTAATTGTTCAAAAATCATAATACTTTGTCATCTTGCAGATAGAGCTCCGCATAAACATATTACGAGCATACTTCTCCAGTTCTCCCAAAACTTAAGAAAGAAGAATAAAATTGTCTTCAAACAGATTGTCTACTGATTTTCATATGCACGGGAAAAAAATCAAAATCCTCCGAATATTGGACATTCCTCATTCTGGATACCAAAAGCTTAAATTCATAAAGAATTTTTCTGAAGGCAGCTACAAACAGATAATTTAGAAGAAACATCAGCTTGCCTGTGGAAGATTCGAAGAGCACACAACGTAGTCTGATAAATTAAGAAAATCATCCAATCCTTCCCTTATCCTTTCAGCATCAATTAAAATCGGTATACTCCTCCGATTTGCCTGCACTGGTAGCAGACAACAAGGAAATTTATATCCAGTTTGGTATATATTATCTAGTGCACTATATGGATGCTAGTTAATGTAAACTTAACAAGAGAGGGAGGAGGTCCTATTCTGACACGCAGGTAACACCGCACAAAATGGGACATACATACATCACTCAATTTTTAATTCTTTTTTTATAAATACTTGATGTATTCATTCTGGTTACAAAATAATATACTTACAATATTAATTAAACCTTTTGAATTGAATGAGTTAAATATTTTACTGCCTTAAAGAGAATAAAAAAGATAAGAAATCACAACACTTACCTCATTTGCAACAACTAAAGCAGTTTCATGCAATCGTACATCAAAATAACAGAGCTTCACCCCTTCCAATGCAGATAACAAAGTTGAGCTCTTGAGGTCAGTGGGAATCATTGGAGGCGACCCTGGAGTATGAATGCAAGTTCGAGTTTTCCTGGAAAGAGCAGTAGTAATTAATATGACTAAAATACGAACTGTCTTGGCACAAATACTCTTACAAATGCTGAAACTGGTCATTAAGTCGGTCAGTTTTTCACTACAAACAGCAAAAGTTTCAAATGAAAAAAGTATATACGAGGCGCTAGACGATTGAATGCATAACCAGGTAATAGAGAGGCACAACCCATATAAGGAAAAATGAATACATCAGTTCTTTCAGCTAACATAGTAAAAAAAAGTTTAAAGTTCAACGAAATATAAAGAAAGATAATTTTTTATCACTCAGAAACTTGAAAACAAAATGAGCTTTGCAGTAAATAGTTGGTCACTAGGTCGGTATCGTCATGGATGCAGCAAGAGGAGAAAAACAAAAAAGGAATCATGTCATAAGTTAGTACCCTTACGTTTGATTATCCACAATAACATAGGTAAATGGTGAATTTCCATCTTCAGATACCTGCGAAAAGACAGATATGCTGAAAAATTTGTAATGAAGATTATCCAAACAATTCCTGCTATGTACTACTACAACAAACGAGTTTGTACAATCTGTTAAAATAAACATAATAACCTCTATCAGTATATACACATGTTAGGAGAGAACCTCACGGGACACATGAAGATATAAGTTGGGACTAGCTTAATCAGTTACCTTTATGATACAACCTCCAAAATTTCATTGAAAGGGGATATTCTGGAAAAAAGGCCAGTGGAATAGTTACATCAACAATGCCCTTAATGGAGGACTTGTGAAAAGGGGCACACATCAAAAAATATATGGGTAGAAAACAACAATCATTGTACTGTTTCAGTAATCAAGTTCTTCAACGCATTGACTAAGGACTCAAGTACTAAGACATTGTTCAGACATACTAGAATTGACTTGTATTCAGGACCTTTGGCCCACAGCTATAATATGATTAATATCTATATTAACTTGTGTCTTATGTCAATTGTTTCCCGTGCATTTAAAGACCAATAAATTCTCTAACCTGAGAAGACATTCATTGGCAAATCCATGCCTTGATGACAGGGGCAACAAACCATTAAAGTTGCTATAAGTGATTACGTGGCTCTATCTTTCAAACTAACAAGCCTTGAGCTCTTAGCATGATGACATGGGACAACACACACAAAATCTATATACTCTCATTGTCAGCCATGTTCATTACCACAAAATAAGAGACATCTACGCCATCAGCTTGTAATTCTTCCAATACTCCTCTCCCTTGAGCATCATTGGCAACCTAACAAGGAATATCAGCACGAGGGGAACAATTCAGTATAGGTAAGATATACAGAAACCTGGTCAGATATTTTTTTTTTTTAAACTGGCTCATTAGCAGGCAATTGTTCCTCACAATATGAAGGGATATATGTACAATATAAGCATACATGAACACAAGAGAGGTACTCCTCTAGTAACACTGGATCTAAAACCACAACTTGAAATATATCAAACAGTTATTGTGCGAGTTCTTTAGCATAACTAATGTGCATATTGCATACCTTGGACATCAGCCTTGCATTTAATCCTAAACGAGCTGCACAAGTTAGGGCATTTCCTGCATTGCCACCTCCTTGAACCTACAAAAAAATTTGAGTGAATGATAATGAATTTATGGTTAACTTTTAAACCAGGAGCAACTTCTAAATGCGATAGTTTCAACCGAGATGCATAGAGTTGGAATGGAGTGCAAAAATGATGAACAAAAGTTCCTTAACTTTTTTGACAACCCCAAAAGTTAGCCATTATTTTGATCGAAGACTAAACTTTACAACTTGTTTAACTGATAAAAAAAACAAAAACACCAACCATAACCAAATCTGAAATTAATAAGAAAGCAAAAAGAAGCAAAATAGTAAACCACCCATACGCCAAACATGGAGCATAAAATGATCCATCCTAACCATTTCCTTGACGGTAAAGAAACAAAAGGAGGACTTTGATAAGCTACATTGTCTAATAGACTCAAATCTCGTTTATGAAAGAAAAGAAGAAAGCAACATGATTGCATAGAGCTTAAGTGATTATGAATAACTTGTTTAAGTGTAAATCTCTTGCATTAGCTGCTAAGTTCTTAAAACAGTCGGCTATTCATTGCCTGACTTTAGAAAAAGAATTCACATTATTTTAATTTGTTCATAGCAATATCCAACTTCAAAATATAAATGATTAATCTCACTGCTTTTACGTGACTTTAACCAATAAACATTAAAATACAACTCTAAGAAAATTTACTTCAGAACTCAACTGTAACCACTCAATCATCAATACAAAATATACAAATAATAGTATCACCAAAACTACCACCATCAAACACTCGTATTCTTGAATTTTGGCACCTGTATGCTCAGACATCCTACTTAGTAACAGTTACAACAAAAAGACTGACTTCAATACAGTAAAATTTAGTTTCTATCTAATTCAGTTCGTTTTAATTTTAGGCCTTTTACGCTTAAATCACTAGCTCAAACCTTAACTCCAGTTTACATTACATTTGCTAAACCATCAGCTCATGTTCTCAAATTATCGGCACCTATATACTCAGGCACGCTACTAATAACATTTGCAGAAAAAAAAAAGTCTAGTACAATTTAGTATATATCCAGTACGGTTCGGTTTTTAATTTACGCCTATCACACTTAATCACTAGCTCAAGTTTTTATCCAGTTCACAATACACTCACTAAACCGTCCGATTTATTGGTACTTATTATCTCGAAATTTGGCTGCTAATACTCATGCACGCTACTTACAGTAAAAAAAAGAACGGGCTTGAATACAGTACAATTTAGTATCTATCCAGTTGAGTCCAGTTTTCATTTTATGCAATTATACGTAAACCACTAGCTCAAAACCTAAATCCAGATCACATTATAATACTAAACCGTCACCTCGAATATCGGTACCTATACACCACTCATTATCGATTACAACTTCGGTCCGGCTTAGATCTTAATACTATTATGTTTAAATCACTAGCTTAAAGTTAACACCAGTTCACGTTACAGTTACTAAATGATCAGATCATGTTCTCAAATTTTCGACGCGTATATACTCAGGCACACTACTAATATCACTTGCAAAGGAAAAAAGGAGTTCCAGTCTAGTAAAATATAGCATCTATCCAGTTTGAGTTCGGTTATTACTTTTACGTCTATTACGCTTGAACTAGTAGCTCAAAGTTAAACTCCGCTTCATATCATATTTACTAAACCGTCCGATTTTCGGTACTAATATTCTCGAATTTTGGAACCTACATACTCAGGGACGCTACAAATTAGTATCCATTCAATGCGGTCCCGTTTTTAAGTTTACGGCTATATCTAATCACTAGCTTAAAGTCAAATCCGACTCAAAATACACTTTTAAACCGTCTGATTCTTCAGTACTAGTATCTCAAACTTCTGCACATTCGTGATACCATGTAGGATGATACAATGTTCTGTGTATATTGATTATGAAACCATACAAAGTGTCGAGTATAAATACAAGTAATACAAAGATAACCCTAAGCCCAACATGGGCCGAGCCTACAAACATAAGCCTGCTAACAACATACACACTACACATACACGCTACTCAGTAACATTGCAGCAATAAACCTGTTTCTAGCATGTGCCTTGCTCAATCCGGTTCCTAATTCTTCTTATTACGCTTAAATCACTAGCTCAAAGCTTAAGTCCAGCTCACACTACACTCACTAAACTGGCCAATTTTGGTTACTCATATTCTCTAATTTTCGCCAAATACAATTTATATATAAATATACCTTCATGCTAGTGCTTCTAATCTTATCATCAGGATTCGGAAACGAAGCAACCGTCGCCAACAAATCAACCGATACACCGCCAAATCCAAGCTGCAACACCATAATTAACATCAAATTGTATACGATTACGATAAATGAACCGTAAATAAGTATAAATACGTACTACGGTAGGATTATCCGGTTGATTTGACGCTGATGACGTCATGTTTGACCTAAATAAATAGTTGAAAATAGTCAGTGTTGTAATTGTTAATAATGTGAAGGTGATGATGTGTACCTGATGGAGCGTGAAGAAGATGAGATGAAGTTTGAGAGCATTGTGGTCGTTGAGAATACAGCTGTCATTGTTTGATTGTTGAATTTGTGTGGTGTGGTGGCGCGTGTGTGTCACGCGCTGCAACTGTTTTTGTCTGTTATGGTTAGTGCGGATAGAGGAAATGACATTGCTTGCTAGTGTGCTAGGTAGCGTTTATATGTATTTATCTTCCTTGTAAATACTTGATAATTGTAATCTTTTGAATCGATATAATTGAATAAGAATTCTCTCATCTTTTTATTATTCTCTTATTCTTATGTTCTTATTCTTTATTTTCAATTCATGAAAAATGTGAATGCCCAAGATGACATAAACAAGTTTGTCTTACGCCAAGGTCATATGATCTTTTGCTTCGAAAAGGTACCAACCAACATATTCAACGTCATTAGTATATTGATAATTTATTGCATGTTTAGATCTATATAACAATTAAAAACAATACATATAATAATAATTATAGTTGTCTTTATCTTTAGAGGTACGTTTTGAACCCTTCATTCGTATTTTACGAAACGATACCAGCATACATCATCGATTTGGTTGAAGGCAACATCAATTCTCTTTACCAAGATCTACTAAGATCTATAATATTATTGAATATTTTTTTTTCTCATTATGCGATGTATATTTTTATTTTTCTTCATATAATTTCATATGAAACTAACGAACTATGATCTCAACATGATTACATCTGTATGATGAGGATTGAATATCACGATTGATAATAAGAGATGATAAGGTTCCACCGATTCGAATAGTACGATTCAACTGGCAAAGGTAAACCTTAAACTTTAAGTTATTCCCTCCGTCTTAAAATTATTGTCCCCAACGAAAAACACACGGTTTAAGAAAAGTGCATTTAATACAGCTTTCTCTTTCTTACTTTTTGGCAGAATGACAATTTTACCCTTAGCTAATTAATTAAAGTCTTCTTTAAAGTTCGTAATAATAATTTTAAACAAGGGCAATATAGTAAACTTGATCAAACTTTCCTATCTAACTTTAGTAGTGGACAATTAAATTAGGACATTCCAAAAAAAAAATGGACAATAAAAATGGGACGGAAGGAGTAATACTTACTGTATTATATTTGAGCAACTACTGAATTGGAAGACTCCTACAGTATTTAATAACCATATTGTTTTCGATTTACGTGAATTGTCGCCTACATAATGATTAAAAAGCCTATTGCCGTTTTTGTTTATATTCATTGGGAGTGAAAAAAAGGAGTTTAACAAAAGTAAGAAGTTACGTGGTATTTATTAATCATTGCAACAATAAACGTGTCTTGACATCTTGCAAACGGGTCATTCAAATATTTAATTAGAAATTTATATCAGTATGTTTGCAGTGGTATATATTGACCGCAAATTGTTTTTGAGATCGCAGATAAAAGCTTATCTTTATTAAACCGATAAACAAAAATTTGGAATGAATTTTCAAGTTATGTATATATATTTTTAATCTTTTAAGCTATCAAGAAGAGATCGATTGTAAGCGTTATGATATTGGCTTGATGTTCATTAATAATCATGGATCAATTACAAGAGGTAAATGGTTCATTGATAATCATGTGAACTCGTTTAGTATTTAATTTGATACTATAATTTCCTTTAATTCTTTGAGGAAAGGGATCCAGTAATGAACATATGTTTATTATACGCTTTCATTAATAGATTTGTTTTCATACTACATTGGGTAAATTAATGGATTTGTTTTCATTATAACATATGCGCTTCATTTAAATATCGAGTATCAAGAAAGTATGTTTCGTATTACTGATTACTTTTTGCTTATAGTTGGCATTATAATGTTAATATCTTATTTCATATGTAAGTACATAAATCATGATGTTCAGGCCCGGTTTTAGACAGGGGCAACTGGGCCGATGCACAGGGCTCAAGTTTTTTTTAACGGCACATATTTTCTTTGAAAAGCCTAATGTAATATACCCGCAAATCCCCTTTTAAGCCCAACACTTTACAAAACTAAGATTTGTTCATTGGTTTTTTGTGTTTGATCCATTCTATCATTATCTAATCGAGTACGCAGGGCAATACAATGGGAAAAAATAAACTGTAATAATCATATCATTTGAGGCAACACTTCTACTGTTGATTGAGTTTCTCTATTTTGTAAGGTATATCTTTTATCATATAAATAAGTAATCATTTATTTGCCTACTAGTTGCTTTGTAAAAAATAAGTAATCATTTATTTGCCTACTAGGAGTAGTTGCTTTGTAAAAAATAAGTAATCATTTATTTGCCTACTAGTTTTTTTTTGAACGGCAAAGATAAAATATATATAAAAAGAGACTAGCAAGACGCTAGAAACTTAAAGTACAATAGAGTCA
>BQNB010076589.1:0-31115 GCA_026074375.1 Tanacetum coccineum
AATACTGATAGAATATAGGATTAATGTTCCACTCTTAGGGTTCGACACCCTACTTACCGCAAACTCCATCTTGACCGGGTACACTACTCGTTAAAGTGTTTTTTAGGTTTGTCGACTAAATATAAATTTAAAAATTGATAATCAAATAATTAACCCTACACGAAAGCACATCATTATCCAATTCTACCTATTGCTTTGTCACACTTGAGATGTAATGTGTAAGTATTTCCTAATTCATGAACGGATTATATGAACCCACCGTCTATGTAATATTCCGTTAGGGTTATGCATAAGTAAGGTAGTATGAAGACTATTACAAGGCCCCTAAGAGTATATTACATGCAATTGAAATATCTTAAGAGGGATCAACCATATAAGGGGTAAGTTAGTATGAAGACTGTTACCCATGGTATCCTTTCTACACAATAACGTTTCCCTAGACATATCAACAACGATACAGACAAAAGCTGGTTTTCTAGAGCCTAACGCACACATACATCAACAAGAAGCAATGAGAAACAAGAATTATAAACTATAATAAAATAGACTCATTGAATCGGTCACCAACAACAAGATCTAATCAATTAATGACAAGGTTCATGCATTCCCAAATAAATACTAGATGAATTAGCCAAGCATACTCAAGTAAGAGAAATCATAATCAACAAAAGGAATTAAAGACATGAATTAAGATACACATGATAATCAAACCATTACAAGATGTTTTTGGATTAAATTAGGTCTTCTAAGTTGCTAGAAAAACACCTACCCAAACTCTAGAATCGGACTTAGGGTTGGGGGCTTGATAAAAACGAAGTTATGAGGTTGTATTTATAGGCAAAACCTAAACCGACCTTCACGATGGCGTCACTAATAACATGTGACGCCATCACCATGACATTTTTTACGTAGTTGTATATTTTCTTGTTCTGAACGTGTGGGCTATTGAATCGTCGAAATCCGAGTTCGTATGAAGGAGTTATTTTCAAAACAATATCTGATACTTCACGCGCGCGTTAATTGATATTCTTAATCTTGTGACACCGAATCTTCTAGAGTTACTTTAGGTCGTCTATGTTCTGATGGCGTCACTAATGTACTGACGCCATCGCTTCGTAAATCATGACGGCGTCGCTTTATGCTTGAGACGCCGTCTCCACGCTCTGTAAGCATAATCTTCAAGAGATTTTGGTGTAGGTCCGTTGTCTTGTCCGTTTCTTCTTCAAATGAGCCCAAGTCACGTGTATTTCCTCCAAATGCGTTCCAAATGCTAAATACCTAAAAAGGAATGATTAAGTACCTATTTTGGGCATAAATGCACGATTTAGGGGGTTAAATGACCCTGAAAAAGTGTATAAAATGACACCTCATCAAAGACCTTTGTACTGAACTAGAATATTACAATAAGGAGTATGAAGAAGAAAGGGAAATGGAACCAAGGCATACACGCATCAGGGAAACTACTCATGTCCTCCGAATAGGATCCCAGCGTGTTCAAATATAACGGGGAAGGGTTGTAGAATTCGAGGATGCTCTAAACAAGGATGGGAGCAGGTTGAAAGGGAATTCGAAGGTAGAAGGCCTTTCGAATGAAGAGCAGAAGATAGTGGGAACCATAGGGTAAACCTACATCCACTCCTTGTAGGCCACTTAAGGAGAATTGACAATGGTCAAACCCTACAGTCAACTCTGACCTCCACATATAGAGGCCATCAGCCTTTAACTAACTTAGGAGTGAATCTCCATCCTAACGGTATGCACCACTTATACAATGCTCCATCTTTCATACATAATAGCCTACAACCATCTAGTGTCGAGATGCCCACTTATGTTAACCCGTATCCCCAACCAAATGCTGGCGGGACCAATGGTCAACCCTGAGGTATTTTTCTCAGGCTCATGATGGTAATCCCTCCTTCGAAAGGGCACCCACCTATCTCTTATATAGGGGACATGTCTCGCAGGCTCTTATGAGCAACTACGGTCCCACTCCTAATTGGTCTATGTATCCCTCAAGTGCTCTCCCTAATAGCTATTACTTTTATACATAACCCATCAATCCATTACCAAATGCACATATATACCTAAGCTACGGTCCTACAAGCCTGTTTGCAGACTCTACCAGGTGTGTGACTTCATTTGTCCGCTGGATTGAGGACTATCCTTTGCCATATGGATTAAAGATTCCTTCTCATATGGGTTCCTATGATGGATAAGGGGACCGCAACAACTACTTGCACCTTTTCGAAGGTGTCATTCGTATGTAGAAATAGGCAGTACCTGTTGCCTGCCATATGTTCAACTATACTCTCAAAGATTCTGCCTGGATATGATGGAACGGTCAAAAAGCATGTAGTATTGTCAATTATAAAGAGTTGAAGGTGAAATTCTGTTCACATTTTAGTCAACCCTGAATGTTCACAAAGATACAGCTAAGTGGTGCATAACATCAAACAGATGGATGGGGAAAGTACCAGAGCCTTCGTTATATGGTACACAGATGATACTTTGTAAATCTTGGGACTGCATGTAAAACAATGCATTTCTGGATTCGTTCATGGCTTGAAGACAAGGAGCCTCGTAGAATTCCTCTACATGGACCTTCCTACCACTTACAAGGGTCTGATGGAGAAGATCGACACTTAGATCAAAGCAAAAGAAGTTGCCACTAATGGAGCCCCAGATGATCACAGAGAAGGCTTCGACAGGTTCAATAAAGGTTCCTCTTGGGACAACAATCAAAGGAAGAAAGAAAGACAGAGAAAGATTCTCTCCTTACAAGGGGTCTAATCATGGACTCCTTGCTAACCTATCTAAGAGCCGAAGAGAAATCCTAGTAACTCAAAAGGTAGCAGAAGGCTTCGAACCGCCTCCCCACATGATAGGAAGTGGACTATCACGTGACATGACCAAATAATGCTATTTCCACGTAGACCACGGGCATGACACCAACAAATGCCAAGATCTGAGAAACCAGATTGAAGAAGCTGTAAAGTTAGGGAAACTCGCTCATCTTGTGAAAGGAATAAGGAATGGAAAGGCGAAGGCCTTAGATACTCAGTTAGGAGAACGAAAGAAGGAAGATAAAGATATCGTACCAGCCGAAACCCATATTCTAATGATAAGTAGGGAAAGTCCTATTTTAAAAAGAAAGTCCTTAGAAGAGTCCATAGATTGAGTATGGGAAATCATGGTCCCCCTCGTGACAAGTTCCAAAAATTCCTCAGATCCTGTTATCACCAAGGTCTGTATATCCAGAAGACAAGTCAACCAGACATACATAGATAGTGGAAGCTCATGCGAAGTCATATATGAGCATTGTTTCTTCAAGTTGAACTCGTCCACTAAAGCACTTTGGGTAGAATTAAAAATTCCACTCATTGGTTTCTTAGGAGAACAATCTTGGCCTCTCAAAGCGGTTCCTTTGGAAGTTACGATAAGAGAAAGTCCCTATACAAGGATAGAAACTCTAAACTTTTTCATCGTAAGGTCTGATTCTCCCTATAATTTGCTACTAGGAATGACTACTATGCAGAAGATGGGTATCGCAATGTCTATAATTCATGAAACAATAAAATTCTACACCCCTTACAGAATTGGTACAATGCCCTCCACCTATGAGTCCAACAAAGTCAAAGAAGGACAAAAATGTTAAGGAGACCCCCTAGAAGTTACGAGGAACATGCTCAGTTGTGTAGATGTAGAATAAAAGGTCGTAGTCAATGACAAGTACCCCAAACATATAGTTACCATAGGAAAACAGCTACCCGTTAGCCTTAAGAAGAAACTACAAGACCTCTTATGATCCAACACAGACATCTTTATATGGACCTATGCCGACATGATAGGAATCCCAAGAACCATTATGGTAGGAGGGAAACTGAAGTGGGGGTAGCGAAGACTTCACAAGAAGTTTTAGAATCCCCTAAGCAGCGTACCTAATCGTTGTAGTGTAGTATAGGCAAGACTCAAGGGTTGTTATCGTTCTCTATGGGAATTGGTTGGGAAGGCTCGAACATGGTCTAATAGAATTCTAAGGGGTTGAGAGAAGATTCTTGTTGTATTTTTATTTTTTATAGAAAGCAGGTAAATCAATGGTTTAAGAGGTTGGTTTGATTAACTAATAATTAAACTAATTATAATCTACACTACTAGTGATAACTTTATGATAAAAAGATGTATTTACCTAATCATGCACTACTCCTCAGATTGCTTCTCCTAGATTTGTTGCCTTGTCACACTTGTGATGATCTGTGTAAGTATTTCCTAGGCCATGAACGGATAACACGAACCCACCGTCTATTTAATATTCCTTTAGGGAAACACACAAGTAAGGTAGTATGAAGACTATTACAAGGCCCCTAAGAGTATATTAAATGCATGTGAAATATCATAAAAGGGATCAACCATATTAGGGGTAAGGTAGTACGAAGACTGTTACCGATGGTATCCTTTCTACACTACTCGCGTTTCCCTAAATGTCTATGCCAATTTAATATCTTATGGCTAGTTTTCTAGAGCCTAACGCGCACATCCATCAACAAGAAGCAACATCAAAAGGATCTACAACCTAAGTTTCATGCAATCATAAGTAAATACAAAGGAGGGTTTAGCCTAGCATGTTAAAGATAAAGCAATAAAATAAATCAATCAAACAACACATAGACATATTAAATGATTAATGATAAACAATCTTACTTGATTAAAACATGGATTGAAGGTAGTTACAATAGGGTTTTGAGGCCCTAAAAATGACCTAAAAAGCTGCTAGAACGACTAGGGTTCGTCTCCCAAAAGTTATACAAAGTTACACACTTAAAACCCTAAAATCAGTTTTGTATATATAGTAAAAACGGTGCGACGGCGTCGCTTTGAAGTCGTGACGCCGTCGCCACGTGGATGATTCTAGATCCTCTTTAAGTCGGCCACGTCCTGACGCCGTAGCTGGATCTCTAACGCCGTCACGATGAAGATCCTGACGCCGTCACTTTGTGATGGCGACGCCATCTTTACGCGTTGTTTGCACAATTCTTCATGATTTTTGGTGTAGAGTCGTAATCTTGTCCGTTTCTTCTCCAATTGAGCCCAAGTCACGTGTATCTCCTCCAAATGCCATCCAAGTGCTAAAAACCTGATAACAAATGATTAAGCACATAATCTGGGCATATTTGCATGATTTAGGGGGTTAAATAACCCTGAAAAAATGTATAAAATGACACCTCATCAAATACCCCTACACTTGGGATTTGCTTGTCCTCAAACAAATCGGCTTTTCTACCTAGACAATAGAAATATTAGGGTCATTTAACCTACTATTTAAAAGCATTTTATAACACAACCTTCTAGACCTCGTAATTAAAAGCACAGAAAACATATACTAGCACCTCACATAAGTGTTTGGGATTCTCTCTTTCACTCGGGTGTATAATAAATTGTAACAAATATGGAAATGAAAAATCAAAACTCATTACCTATCATAGCATATAAATTACCATAGGCTTAGTAAATGATCAAAACCTCCACCGCTAGGCGCAAGTACTAGTCATTACTGTCAAAGAAGTCTTTTAAAGGGTTGTATGGTGTAGGTGTAAGATAACATTAACAAAAATGAAAACGGATGAGATACATTTGGGGAGTGACTTTTAGGTGAATTTAGGGTGAAAGGGTTAGCTAATTATTTATACGAGTACATGTTGGTTTGGTTGCTAAGCCAAGACTCGGACAAAGATATACAAACTCTACACAGCTCTAAATCAATCTCTTTCTTTTTCTTTTCTTAACTCTATGATAAACATAAACATAAGCAAATGGCAGCACGTACACAAATTTTTTCACCTTTTTATATACATTTTTTTCGTACACTTTTGCCCTGCCATTGCTTAAACATATAATACATCATGGGGGTTTATAGATACACCCCTACACTTGAACTTTTACATTCTTGATATTTACAATCTAATTAATGACTCGAATTGAGTTGGATCAAAATAACATGGAGCTTATTGAGCTTTATTGGGGGTAATAAATTACTTCTTCCTCAATTCTTCATAAGATGAATACTACCATGAATCCTAATCGCCCTAAAACTGTATTTACAAGGATAAGGACTTAGCAATCGTGTACTTAATAATTAACTTGGGTTAAAACAATAATGTACTAAAGTGTAGAATCTATGTAATCTTTGATATAGGAAAGGAAAGAACTAGTAAGAGAAAGTGGAAGGAAGGATGTAATTTTCTAGAGAGAGAAAGTATAGAAAGAGAAATGCATTTGTAAGAATGAAAATACAACCAACCAACACCCTCTCCAAGGCATGGAGAGGGTATTTATACATCAAGAGGGGCCGGCCATGGGCCTTACAAGGCTTTCCATGGGCCTTTGGGCCATATTAGCTTAATAACTAAACATTGATTAACTACCGGCTTTGACTAGTTAATATTGGAAGTGACCAAGACTTTTCTTGTTCCTAACAATCTCCCCCTAAGGGAGGTCACTTCAATTTACAAAAAAAATAAACTTGGCATACTATGCTTCGACTTTAGTCTTGAGCTCGTAGTCTTTAACTTCAATCATTAACTTGTGAATTGTTGTAGTGATCTTTGACTTTAGGCTCGAGCTTGTTCCTTTATCTTGACTTGTTTATGAAAATGTGATCTTGAACACTTTGAGATCATTAACCAAGCATAATCTCGTTTCGCCAACTTGTGACTTTGCCATCTTGTGAACTTGTGACTTCTAGACCGACATGCTCATACCTTTCTTGATTAGTTGACTTTGAAAAGCTTTAATGTTGCATCTTTCTTGAAATTCTTTAACTTTAACACTTCGTCACTTCAAGAAAGACGTTCGGTATCAGAGTAGCGGAAGTCTTGAAACATGTACTTGAGCTTTCATAATGTATTTATGTTTGTCGGTCGGGTATGAGCATGTGGTTATGAATCTTGTGAGTCAGCTGGAATCAAGTACCTTCAACTCCATCTTTAAGTATCCTGCATTAAAATAATTAGCAATAAAGTGGGGGGACAAATATGGCTTTGTCATTTGCCCGTGTTTGGTTGGAGTAACCTTTGAATCCATGAGGATCGACCTGTAATCAGGTAGATTCAATTTAAGAAGAATCTCCTTGACAGGATTTCTAGCTAAAGTATCAAATCTTTCTAACACATGTGTATCAGATTCATCAAACTCAACATGTTCTCATTACCGGAACGTCTCAAAGCAGACAGCACCATCATTTGAAAATCAATCGACGTGTCATTTGCTAAAGTGGTTTTGTGACACATCGAGAGTGTTAATCATTTCAAAAATTCATCAATCTCAATTCTAACCTGGGAACAAGTATGATTCTGTATGAATCGCTCCATTCATCTTTCCAGTTTTCACAAGTCTGATTCATATAGAATCTCACAAGTCACCTACCATGAGCTTGTTTGATGTTGTCTCAAGCAGGACTTCCATCTTCATCGTGATTAATATCATTCGGATGTTTTTTGCAAAATCATAAGGATAGTACGTAGGACTCTTAATATATTTCTTGTTATTCACATTGTGTGAGATAGCAAGCATAATTTTGACAAGTGTCCTAATGAGATTTATGGATGGTCTCTTTTGGCTCTAGACTCAATAGTGCACTTTGGTTTTAGTGATCGGAGGCTGGAGCAGACCGCCACCTTTTCAATATCAACTAACTCGGAGTGAGAAAGTTGATGAAGGCGTGTAATTCGTGCAGAAATGAAACAATAGTCTGTTGAGAGACCTTGAGTGGCTAGGGATGGTTGTGTTTAGCGTCATTGGGTCTATGACTGTCTTCAATGACAGACACCACCTTAGTGTTTCTGACAGTTTATGTATTGACCCGGTTTCTGCCTAAGTGTATGTAGGGCTTCTTTCTTTTCATCCTTTATCATTTCATTTCTTTTTCATTTTTCAACCCCTTCAGTGCTTACCGAGACTTCATAACTAACACCTTTTGTATCATATCTAAGGACTTCTACACTAACTAGTAGATATCCCTGGGTAGATCCCTCCGGTTCTGGCTGGATCATAGGATTTTTAATACCTATGCCTAACCACCTTATAACTCCATAGATTTAAGTACATGGTCGGTCTTTTGGGTATTCCATCACAATCAGAACCAAAATCATTGAAAAGTTCAATCAAAGTGTTTGATATAAATATCAAAAGATTTACACTTTGAGAGTTTTTCATTATCACTAAAAGCTCCCTCTTAACATGTGCATTGTAATCGTAGTACATGCTAAGTGTGGAGTGTATTGAGTCCATTTTATATGATCACATCTTTCAATACAATTTAGATCCAGTTTAATCACATTTTATTCCTATATCCAAAATGTTAACCCCTTGATATTTTGGATATCAATTGATTAAACGTTCGGGGACAAAATGTTACATACTATCTATAAGGAACATTTTAATGCTCCCCCTTAATTTATGAGGGTATATAAGATAGTGCTGAGTACAATAATTTGAAATTTTTTGAATTTACAAATAAATTCTTGAAAATTTTGTACTCAAGCACTACTTATTATCACCATAATGTCTACACTACATATATATAAACTCACAAGTTTTTATTATTCATGAGGATTGACCTTTAATGATGAGGACATCATATGATAAATCATACGGTCCTTTGCAACAGCCGAAAGTCTCCCTCGTAGTCTCTCATAAGAAGTTGGCTTAGCTTCCCCCTAAATCAGAAATCCTTTCTTGAGTAGAATCAAAACTTTCTTGTAAGCTGCCTCATACAGCCTTGATGTATAAAGCCCAGATATCCGAAGTACATAATTAACCCTTTCAAGAATTTGATATCGCAACACCAAAGTCAATTAAGTCTCGGATGAGCGCATTTCTCTCTTCAGGATAGCGATGATATAAATTGTAACACCAAAGTCAACTAAGTCTCGGATGTTACAATTATTCCCTCTAAGTAGTCGAAATGAAACCACCTAAGTCAACTGAGACCTAAATGTACTCATTTCTTTTTACAGAATTCTAACTAACTTAAGGAATCATCATACTTATGTGTACCTCTTCTATCAAATATAACTACTTCTTTTAAGAATAAGCTTAGAGATTAACCGGTCGGGTAAAACATTAATTGAATCAGAAGAAACTCTTCTCATGTTTAAAATAATTATTCTCACAACACTTCCCCCTGAGGACTCAAATGATTCATACTGACTAATGAGGAGATGTCTCTTCCACCATGTGATTGATATAGTGCACCCGAAAGATTCAAAAAGGCCTAAAATTAAAAGAAGCTAACCTCAAAAGACAAAAGAAGCTAACCTAAAAGGAAGGCCAAAGACACTATCAAGTATACATCTACTCCTTCCCCCTTGCTGGTTTCGATACCTCAGAATCAGCAAAACCTTGTACACACATATACTCGAGATCAAGCTTAAATCTTTTCCGTGAGAATCAACTTCAAGGCTTTTAAAACTATGAAAGTTTTTTCAAGCATTCCTAAGTCCTTTACAAACTATGAGGTGTTGGCAATATTGATCGAATGTAGTTTAAGGCCTGAATTCACTAAGTCTTAAATTGCAAATAAGTCCATAAAGATTTAAACACATGACATCTAAAGCACTTGTAGTTAATATAATTTAACTCCCCTAGAAATTGTTATCCGTCATTATCCAAAACTTTATCCGTTTATTCCATGACTTATTTAAAAAATCCGTTTTAAAAGATTATTGGATGACATATTCTCCCCCTCAAATGATGACCTGGTTTCTATTCAAAGAGCTATTGTCATTGTGTGAGTGGTCGAATTGTCTTTGAAAATCTTTTTGTGATTACTGAAAACACTGATTCATTATAAAGACAACTTTTTAACAATAAAAATACGATTTCTCTTATTTTGACACATAAGCGCACTGACACGTACACTTATAGAGATATCAAAAGCACGGGTTGTGTTGGAAAGTAAACACAAGCCTTTGCATGGTCATAAAGTAGACCATGCCCGAGAATAAATTCCCGTTGTTAGGAACAACTGTCTTTTTGACGACATGTTTTCCTCAGGGTGAAAAGCGGGTTACTGTCTGAAATAATAGTAAGCCATTTGGCATGTTTTGAAAACATTTGGAACTTCTGCTCGAACTTCATTTATAGTCTCGTATCATTATTGAATGACATTTCTAAGACCGTAAATGTTATTGATTTTCAGAAGACATGCCATTATTATCTCTTTTTTATATTTTCTCATTTTTTTTTATTTTTTTTCTTTGTTTTATGAATTTTATATTTTTCTATTTTGTTTTTATAAAAAATTTCTAAAAAATAAAAATCTTTTTGGTTTTTATGGTTTTAATATATATATATATATATACATATAATATAGGATATTTGAATAGGTACCACCACTATTCATCAACTTCATCTGCCAATTGTTTCAGAGTCTCTGGCGTAAAACTCCGCATTCCCAGCTTGTTGATCAAAAATTCAATTCTTTCCCGGGCAAGAGCTTTAGTGAAGATATCTGCTAGTTGATACTCCGTATTGACAAAGTAAAGTTCGATCACCCCATTCTCAACATGCTCCTTGATAAAGTGAAATATAATATCTATATGCTTTGATCTAGAATGTTGAACGTTGTTGCAGCACAAGGCAATAATGCTTTTGTTATCACAGTACATTGGAATTTTATTGAATCTAAAGCCATAGTCGGTAAGCTATGATCTCATTAAACGAACCTCATTTGCATGAAATTCATGTTGTCCCAAATAAGCATGAAGCTGATCGATGTTAGTTGTGTGTAGATCTCGAACCAGTTTGACATCGGTCACAAATTTGCTCCATTCAGGAGGAAGAGTATTCAAAAACTTTGTGTTCACTTGAAATTGTTCCAGTTTCATGTTGTAGATGTTCATGTCATTGAGTAGCAGTGAAAATCTCAAGTAGAATTCACGTAGTGTTTCCCCCTTCTTGTAAGCAAACTTATCAAAATCATCATAAAGCTTACACTCCCTTTCCTGTTTTGTCAATGAAGTTCCTTGCATGAGAAGTTGAATTCTTTCCCATAGTTCCTTGGCGACTTTATGATTACTAACTAATGCATAGACCTCAGGTGGTAGTCCTTGGAGAATGATGTTTGTTGCCTTGATATCACAATCAGCTTGAATTGCTTCCGTAGGAGATAACTCAGAATATTTCTTAGGTCTAGTCACTCCATTTTCCTCAATTGAAGGCCAAATGAGTGGACCATTTTCAACGGATTCAAGGATCATTCGTCCATGTTGTCTATTCAACATATATAGCTCCATTATGCTTTTCCAAGAATCATACATTTCTTTTTCCAACATGAGTGGACGATTGTCAGCACCTGAAAGAATCGCTTTGTCAGCAAGAGTCGCCATTGATATATTGGTATATTCAAAGATTAAAGTTTGATCGAGCGATGATAGAAAGTAATTGTGTTTGAGGGTATTGTCTTTTGTGTGTTTTAAGTCTTGAAACTACACGGGATTTTACAATTCTTGACAAAACCGAGAAAACAAGTGAGTGTTTCAAGGGATTTTACAAGTCAAAGAAATAAACCGTAAAATTTTGAGGCAATTTTAAGTTTTAATTAAATGTTGCAAATTCGTTTATTATATAAAAAATTGCAAATTCGGAAGCTTAATAAAAATTGCAAATTCGGATCCTGAAGAATCTGCGAATTCGTAGCCTAAAGATAACCGCGAATTGGTGGCCTAAACAAAAATTGCCAATTCAAGTCTTAAAGCAAACTGCAAATTCGTGTCCTTCTGAAGAATTGCAAATTCGTGTCCTTATGAAAATTGCCAATTCGTGTCCTTCACAAAAATTGCAAATTCGGAGAATCCTGAAACTGCTAATTCGGAGAAAGCTTAAACTGCCAATTTAGACACTACAAGAAATTGCAATATTCGAGAAGGCTGGTAATCTGCCAATATCAGAGAAGGCTTAAACTGCATTCGGACACTACAAGGAGTATATTAGCACAATTTCGGAAAAGCTGAAAGACTGCTAATATCGGAGAAAGCTTAACTGTTAATTCGAGACAACTAAAAGCATGCAAATTCGGAGACACAACTGACGTGTACTCAAAAATGTTTAAAACACGCAAAAAGAGACATTTTTGATTGTTTTTTCCTAAAATTTCTTATACAACTGGTATTCTTAAACCTATAGGTACCTTAAAAATGACAACTTTATGGTTTTTAAGCCGAAAATTTCAAAATCAAGATTTGTACTTTATAAGGTTTTTTGAAAACAAAAGATGAACAAAAATGAAATTTTCTGTGATCCAAAGAAAATACACCTATATCCAAGGATACTAGATCAAATCTACCAAGGTAAATGATCTTTTAGTGTACAAAAGAGCTTCGAATACAAGAAAAAATGAAAAGGGTGCGTACGGTTTGAAACAAAAACGAACCAAAAAGAAGAACTAACAAAGCACTAAGAACAAAGCAAATTACTTCATGGCTCTGATACCAATTGTAGAATCTATGTAATCTTTGATATGTGAAAGGAAAGAACTAGTGAGAGAAAGTGGAAGGAATGGAGTAATTTTCTAGAGAGAGAAAGTATAGAAAGAGAAATGCATTTGTAAGAATGAAAATACAACCAACCAACACCCTCTCCAAGGCATAGATAGGGTATTTATACATCAAGAGGGGCCGGCCATGGGCCTTACAAGGCTTTCCATGGGCCTTTGGACCATATTAGCTTAATAACTAAACATTGACTAACTACTAGCAACTGTGTACTCAAATAACTAACTTGGGTTACAACAATAATGTACTAAAAGCGAGTACATACAAGGCAGGCTTAGGCGATTTAGGTGTAACGATTGGTTTAAGGGTTGACAATGCTCTTCATTAATAGTTCGGCTTAACCAGAAAATTAAGAGAACCATGAAAAAGAATAGGCTCGGAGGGTTGTACTAGGGGTATCCTATACTAAAAATGAGTGCATGGCAAGGATGTGGGATAGTTATATGATCGGTGTGACCATCATGTCAGTTACAAGTTGAAAACATGGGTTACTCATAGTACCTCTTATCTAGCAAATCCTAATACTTACTATCCGGTCTTAGGATGCATCACAAAAACAAGTTTTAGAATTTAATATGCTACTGGTACACTCATATAATTTAATACCTATACCAATGCTCCAGAAAAGGCGACAAAGACCATACGTACACATCCGTAAGGACGAAATAGACACATATGACTGCATTTGAACTTTAACTCGAGAAAGCTAAAGGTATAAATTATCTTAGGTATCAATAATGGATACCAGAATTCCTAAAGATCTAGAGGCAAACCACACATTTTTAGGGTGGAATTTTGAGGGTTTTTATGCTAGTCATACACATTCCTATCCATAAGACGCTATTAATACTCGGTTTTCGTCAGTATGTGTCATAAAAAAATTTAAATTTTGCTCAAAGTTACCTTTTTATGATATGTTTTGATATATTACCCATCATTTTAAGGATAAAGCAAATGGCAATTAAATGTTCGGTTCACAAAGGGAACAGGTTGTTCGGTTCCTAAAGGATGTCAAGTTGTTTCGTTCATAAGTGACACGTTGTTTTCGGTTACATATAACAACGAGTTGTTCGGTTCCCTCATAAATTTCACAAACATGACGTTTTTTTAATCATTCAAACTTGTTCCATTATCCTTCTTATCATGAGAATAACATTTAGGGTCATTATAACAACTTTAAGCAACAGAATCATCAAGAACATTAAAAAACGAGCACTTTTTCAACATTTTAGCACATATTTTCAAGAAACTACAAACAAGTGCAAGTTTTTTATGGTTCATTATCATTACAAAATAAGAATATATATGCTTTGCAACAAAACCCACAAACTTTCTACATCCTAGCTCAAAAACCCATATTTTTGATCTTAAACATGGCAAGAACACATTCATATGAATTCCAAACAAAAAAATGCTTTAGATGAGAGTTCTACACTCCAAGGCAAGCAATACCCCTCATTGAAATTAGGTTTTTATGCAGGTTTGATTTTGACGAACCCTAAATAGATTTTTAGGGTTTTTCGAGATCAAGCCCATATAAAAACATAATTTGTTTGAGTTATGAGTTTTTTTAGAGTGTGTAGAACACACTTTTTATTGTACCTTTGACTGAAAACACTTGAATTGATGGGAATGAATTGACGATCGATTGAGGTGTGGGTAGTATGTTAAGTGTGTAAAAAGTAACGGGGGGTGAATGATTTTATAAAACTAGTTTCGTTTTTGACACATTTGCCCCCCTTAATTTTCTTAACCCTTTTATTTTTCACCAATAAGTTTTATTAGGAAATTAAAGTTTAACAATTGGCACAAATAGTCCCTAATGTTTTTAACTAGCATACCTAAAAACTTATATTTGCATATGAACTCCCTAAAGGCATAAACACATAACATATAAGGCACACATAAGCTAAACTTAATTAACTTTCCTTAGAGATTGATATTCCGTTATTGTTTAAAAACCTTTTTCCCTTTAAGCACATTTTTATTATGAAGAAGATATTTGAATAATATTCCTCCCCTCCCCCTCATACATGACCGTTTTCTTATTTAAAGACCTCATTGTTGTTTGAGTGTCAAATGTTGTTAAAAATCATTTTTCTGATGAGCAATGATTTATGTTAAAAAAATCAAACACCTACAAATAAGATTTCTCTGGGATTTTCACTCATAAGCGCACTGACACGTACACTTATGGAAACATAGGAAGCCACGGGTTTTGTGATGCAGAGAAGTAAAGCACAAGCCTTTGCATGGGTCATAAAGTAGACTATGTCCGAAAGAATAAATTCCCGTTATAGGTCAAGTTTTCTTTTTGAAAAACATGCATGAAGATTGATGACCTAGGGTTTGCTATCTAAAATAATAGCAAGCCATTTTTGGCATGTTTTGAAAACATTTGGAACTTTTGCTCGAACTTCATTTACAGCCTCGTATCATTATTGAATGACATTTCTAAGAACGTAAATGTTATCGATTTTCAGAAGACATGCCATTATTACCACTTTTTATATTTTCCTCATTTTTTTAATTTTTTTTGGTTTCAAATATTTTATATTTTTGTATTTTGATTTTATAAAAGTTTTCTGAAAAATGAAAAATCTTTTTGGTTTTTATGGTTTTTAATATATATACATATGATACAGGATATTTGAATAGGTACCACCACTATTCTTCAGCTTCATCTGCTAATTGTTTTAGAGTTTCCGACGTAAAACTTCGCATTCCCAGCTTGTTGATAAGAAATTCAATTCTTTCTCTGCATAGGGCTTTAGTGAAGATGTCCGCCTGGTGAAACTTCCGTGTTTTTTTGAGAAAGTAAAGCTCTAATACGCCCATTCTTAACTTGTTCTTTTATGATGTGGAATCTGATGTCTATATGCTTTGATCGAGAATGTTGAACGTTGTTGCAGCATAAGGCAATAGCGCTTTTGTTATCATAGTACATTGGAATTTTATTGAATCCAAGGCCATAGTCGGTAAGCTGTGATCTCATCCAAAGGATTTGAGCACAACAGCCAGACATAGCAATATATTCAGCTTCCGTACTGGATATCGCAGCGCTTTTCTGCCTTTTTGATGACCAGCTAACAAGTCTGTCTCCCAATAATTGCATACTTCCAGATGTACTTCGTCTAGTATCTTGGCAACCCGTGTGATCAGCGTCTGCATAAGCTGTTAGAGCAATAGAAGAATCCTTTGGATACCAGAGTCCCCTATTAACGGTTCCTCGTAGGTATTTAAAGATTCTTTTTACAGCATGTAAGTGCTTTTCGATAGGCTTTGCCTGATACCGGGCACACATGCATACAACAAATGTTAGGTCTGGTCTACTGGCTGTAAGATACATAAGGGTGCCAATCATTCCACGATAGTGTGTAGGATCTACGGCTTTCCCTTGTGTATCTTCATCCAGTTTGGATTTCTCCACCATGGGAGTATCCACGGGGTCACTAGATTCCATACCATATTTTTTCAAAGATTCGAGAGCATATTTAGACTGGTTTATAAAGATGCCTCTGGGACTTTGTAAAATCTGTAGTCCTAAGAAAAATGATATTTTGCCCATCATCGACATCTTAAACTGAGAACACATTATTTTGGAAAATTGGTCACATAATTCAGGTGTAGTAGACGCAAAGATTATATCATCAACGTAGATTTGTACCAGGAGTAGATCTTTGCCTTGTCTTCTTATGTATAATGTGGGATCCACGGTTCCTTTAAAGAATTCCTAAGAAAGTAAAAAATTTGACAACAGATCGTACCACGCGCGAGGAGCTTGTTTCAACCCATAAAGAGCCTTCTTAAGCTTATACACATGATTCGGATTGTCTTGATCCACAAACCCGTCCGGTTGGCTGACATAAACTTCTTCGCGCAGAATGCCGTTCAAGAATGTCGTCTTTACATCCATTTGGTAGATAACCATATTCATGTGGGCAGCCTATGCGAGGAAAATTCGAATAGCATCAAGTCTAGCCACTGGAGCAAAGGATTCCTTAAAATCAATTCCCTCTTTTTGACGATAACCACGAGCAACCAAACGAGCCTTGTTCTTTAGAATTCCTCCTAATTCATCAAGTTTCACCTTGTAGATCCATTTTAAAGTAATAACCATCACTTTATCGGGACGAGGAACGAGTTCCTAGACTTTAAGACGCTCAAATTCATTCAGCTCCTCTTGCATTGCTTCAATCCAACATGATTGAGTTAATGCGTCTTTATAAGTCTTTAGTTCAACTGATGAGATAAAGGCATCGTAGTAACAAAATAAGGCTTGTTCATAAAGTTAGAGTCTTGTGGAAACAAGTCTTTCGAGTTCATCGATGATGTTGTCTAAAGGATGATCCTTGGTCCATTGTGTCAACGTGTGTCTGAGTTTGGAGCACGGTTTGTACAACGAGTAGGAATTAACACCGAAGAATAAGATTGCTTTAGAATCATTTTTTGGAATTGAAATACCAAAGAACAGTCGTAATTCATGTGTGCAAACATCTAATCATGATTGTCTTCTTCAACATCGTTAAGAATGATAGGAGATTGAGTTTCGTGTGTTGTTTGAGAGTTACCAGGTGATGGTGCATCTTGGTCAACTGTTGTTGAGGAAGGTGAACCAGTTGATGCAGCGGGTTCGGAGCAACTATTTTAGCAATTGGAGCAATGACTTCAGCGGCTGGGTGATCAACACTAGGTGGAGGAGTGAGTAATTCATCAAAAAACGGTTGAAACAAAATATCCCAATTAGTTCTTAAGGGTGGTACAAACGGTGTTGAAGGAGGAGGGTTTGAGCACGAGTCCTGAACTGATTGTTTGCAGTAGTCATTTCATGAAGTGCGGTCCTGAACTGCTGTGTTTAAAAGCATGGCAGTCGGCCTCCATCAAAGCTACAGAATTGTTCGAAATACGTATGGATGTCGTTGTAAATTTCAGAATGCTTCTTTATGGGTGCATAGACAATGAAAATACCAATATCAGCCTTCGGTTGTAACTTACCCAAGTTCTCACTATCATTTGTCGGATAGCAGAGTGCACCAAATACATGGAAGAACGATAAGTCAGGAAGTTTGTCATGTAAAAGCTCATATGGTGTTTTGCCGTGACGAAGACGTACGATGGAACGATTTTGGGTGTAAGATGCGGTAGCAACTGCTTCTGCCCATAAGAATAACGGAGCTTTTGCATAAATCAACATTGTGCGGGCAACTTCAATTAGCGTACGATTACGTCTTTCAACGACACCATTTTGCTGTAGAGAGCGAGCAACAGATGTTTCATGAGAGATGCCAACCTTCTCATAATATTCACGCAAAGTTTGATTAACAAATTCAGTTCCATTATCTGTTCTGATTCGTCGGACAGGTACTTTAAGTCGCACTTGGATCATCTTGAGAAACTTGATTATAAAATCTGGAGCTTCATCTTTTGACCTTAAGCACTTAACCCATGTAAATCGAGAGTAATCATCGACAATGATGAGGATGTACTTCTTTCCATTAACACTTGCGACACGCATTGGTCCACAAAGATCCATGTGCAAAAGATAGAGTTTTTCTTGGTTGGTGTCTTCAGATTTAGGTTTGTGGGGTTTCTTCTTGCTTTTGCCCATTGCACATGCAGAACACAGATGGTCCTTTTCAAACTTTAGCTTAGGGAGACCTCAAACAAGACCATGTCTAGCTAAATGGTTGATTGCACCAAAGTTCAGATGAGACAGACATCGGTGCCATAGCCAGGACTTAGTCTTTGAGGCCTTTGACAAGAACATATAAGGAGGAGAGGGGGGGGGGGACTCCGTCAATCTCCAAGAGACATAGTATACAGATTGTTTCCTCGAGATCCAGTTAATAGATCAACACCTTCTAAATTGCTAATGAAGCAGGTGTGTTGACGAAAAGTAACTTCAAGGTTCGAATCACAAAATTTTCTAACGGAGAATAAGTTTATGTCCATGTCCTTCCACGTGTAAACCCAGTGATATCCTCAACATTCCCAGATCTGATAATCACTCATACCCAATATCTTGCCACGTTGATCAGTTCCGAACTTTGACTTGTACCCTAAAACTATTGACAAAATTGGTGTCTGAGAGCGATCTTTGGTTAAATGCTTGAAGCAGACGGAGTCCAAATAGCCAGAGAACAATTCGATGATCTGGTCAATATCTTGGACAACCGATCTAAATACTAAGACAATTGGACGACCTGCATTCACAAGAGTGGAAAGAATGAAATCAGAAACTATGGATCCCCAAGATTGACTAGGTTCCTTTTTGTTAGCTGATACAGATTTAATAACCTTAGATTTGCTAACAAGAACATTGGTTTTAGGTTCCTAGGTTTCCGTGAGTAAACCAATGTTACGACAGGTTTAGATGTTTCATTGTTTAGAGTAGTGGTTTTCCCTGAAGAGCACTTCAAGTATTATGGTAATATCCAGTTAAGGCACCATTTCCTACATAGTGGGAAGTCTGACAGTAAGGTCTCCAGATATATCCAATATTTGTAAACCCTTTCCTGTTGGTTTCCAAACTTTTCTCTTTGATTTTTCTTAACAATTTAGATTTAGTACGAGCAAATTAACATTATTGATAAAATCAAGAACACACAAATCATGATTATCAGAAAGCATGCAACCATTACACTTAACACATTTAAGTTTAGAATTCGCATTAAGCTTGGAATGCTGCACATGAGCGTTCCTTTAGGTTCCATAACACAATCTTAATTTTTAACTAGAATTAACTTCTTAGGGTAGGGTTTGACTTTATTCTTCTAGTAACTACTTGTGTTTGCTGAATCTTATCTTTCTTTGTAGTTGCCTGAAGGCTGTGATCCGCTAGCCACTAGTAACGGTTTTACTCCTTTAGAAACAACATAGGTTTTGTTGAACTAAGTTCGATGAGGAAGAGGTTTTGTGTTTTCTCTTGGGTTTCTAGATGAGCGGGCTCAGTGAATCTACTCTTTTGTCCTTGTTCTTTGGGGTCCAACAACCACTAATTTTCCATCACATTGTTGGATACGAGGGCAGGTTTCACTAAATGTTGTAAGCAACTCCTGACGTTTAGCATACCTATAGGCAGATTCTAAGGATTGATCTAGTGGATGGATATTTTGATTTAACATGTTCAACTAGATCCCTAAGAACTGTAGCTTCTTGCTGAGTGTGCTTAATATAGGCAGAGTGAGCAGTCTTTTTATTTAACAATTTAGGGGTTATAGGTTCCACATCAATCTTAAGCATTTCTGGATCACTAGGGTGTTTTGTAACATCATTATCAACTAGAGCTTTTCCTTTAAGTTTTCTTAAATCATCCTTGAGAAGCTGTAATTACCAAAACTTTTTCCTGAAGACTAGCATTTAAATCAGAAATTTCACAGACTTTAGATTGACTTGATTAATTAAATTATCACATTGTTCTTTTGATCGAATACGTGTTGGTTTAATCAAGTCATAAAGTTACTTATAGGTCTGCTTTAAATGCTCATTCTCAGCAATAAGCTTTGAACCCTATGATCTAATTCAATATTTATAGTTTCAATCTCTTCTAAGTCCTTTTTAATCTTATCCTTATTTATTTTTCCACTTAGAGATTTAATTCTCTCTTTTAACTTTTTTATGACTGTGTCTTTCACTTGGGACTGAGCTTTCAATTTATTTAATTCAAATAATTGATCAAAACTTAGAGCATTTTGATTTGAAACAGAATTATTTCCTTATTAATTTGAGAATCAACTTCTAAAGAGATGCAATGTTTTTTAAGATTGGTAAAACTTTTGAACAATTTATCGTAAATCTCTTTTTCAACGAAATCCTTTTTGTTGAGAAGCTCATTCTCAAGTTTGAGACACATTTCACATTCATGCATATTCACAGAAGAAATATCCACAAAAGAATTCATAATTATGTTCACTATATCTTTGTTAATGACTTGTTCCAAGAGTCGTTCATTTTCGTTCAAAACTTAATTCATTTTCACTTTAAATGTTTTAGACTCTAAACGATATTGTTCCACAGCCTGTTCCATTTGATGAAAGACATTTTGGACTTCAGACAGTTCATCAATCAAATATTGATCGAATGTATTGAATAAGTCCTTCAGAGCTTTTACAAATAGAATTATTTCATCCCTAAAACAAGCTTTTGTATGTTCGAACCCCCACGAGCCCTCAGTGATAGCTGTGGGTGTGGTTCTTTCTTTGACAACCACGTCAAAACTAGCAATATGGTGTTTAAGTTTCTTCAAACTCGTATTAACCAAGCTGACTTTAGGAAGTTCTTTTGGAACCTCAACTTTGGTGGGTCTACTAGAAAGAGTGGGTTCTACAGAATTCTGAGAACAAAAGGCTTGTTCAGTAGATAAGTCAGTTTGTGGAACAAATCGTTTGTCAAAATCTTTAGAAAGTTGATTAAGAACAGCATAATCGACTGGTTTAGTATTAACTTTCTTTTCTAACATCATGGGATCTTTTTGTTTTAAAAGCATTTTTGAACGACTCTCTTCAGCAAGCATTAGGGTCTCTTCGGAGTCAGGAATCACAATTGCACATGTATTCTTGATTACATTACCATCATAAAGCTTTGGTTCTAACTGCTGAGCTTTCTTCAGATAGAAAGGATTTTGAAAACCTAGAGCTTGTTTGGTGGTATGATCATAGAAAAACTAAGGTTTCATCAACATGTGAACAGTTTGTGCAGATTGATCTCTTTTAAAAACAATATTATCTAGTTGTTTGATATGCTTTTCTAAAGCAATTTCCCTATCAATATTTCTAGATTCTTCTTTCTTAAAATCATTTTTGAGAGAAGTAATCATTTGCATTAAAGATTCCTTTTCTTTTAAATGTTCTGAAAGAGTTTGTTTAAGATGATCAATCTCTACAGACTGTGCACATGAATCTGAAACGTTATCTTTACTTTTTAAATCAACATTTTGTCCTTCTTTCAACACTTTGACTTGTTCCTTATATCTTTCAAGCTCAGCAATTAACGTATCATTGACACTCTTATTTTCCAGATTTATCTTGGTACAATTAACTACTTGGGTTTTCAGTTGTTCAATCACAGATAATATCAAATCTTCTTGTTGTGCAAAGGAGTTAGAATTCTGAACAGCTGCCTGTTGTGATTCAATCACATACTGAGAATAAGGAATGATATTGCTATCACTGGTTATTTCAGTGTCTAAATGGTTCACAACATTCGACTGCTCAGATGACGGCATCACCTGCACAGCTTGATTAATCATATTATTATTCACATTATCATGATTGTGTATCTCAGCAAGAGCATCTGAACCATAATGAGATAAATTTGCCATGAGAGCAACTTTGGTAGTGTTGAGTTCGTCACAATCAGAGTCATATGCGTCCAAATCAATTTACACATATTTTTTATATATTTATTTTTTTTTTTTTTTTTCTTTTTTTTTATCCTTTTTTTTTTTTTTTTGTTTTTTTTTTTTTTTTTTTTTACTTTTTATTTATTTTATTCAATTTTTTTTTTTTTTTCTTTTTTTTTTTACCCCATTTTAATTTTTTTTTTTTTTTTTTCTAACCATTTTTCTTTTTTTTTTCTTTTTTCTTTTTCATTTTTTTTTTTTTTTTTTTTGTAATTATCTATTTATTTATTTTTTTCAATTTTATCTTTTTTTTTTATTTTATTTTTTTTTTATTTTTTTTTTTTTTTTCAAATTTTTTATTTATTTTTTTTTTTTTATTTTTTTTTCAGCTTGGTTAAGCAGCATTGTGAGTAATGACTGTCTGTGTGGCTTGACCTTCTGGGTTCTGGATCTGCTTAAGAAATGCTAGTTCTCCTCATGTAGAATTTAACCACGTGCTTGAGCTTGTACCAACAACACTTTTTCTTTTTAAACGTTATGAATCATCCCGTTTCCTCCTTGGTTTAGTGCATTGTTTGGACATGTATCCTCCCCCTTTGCAGTTGTAACATGTAACAATCCTCTGTTTCCCCAAGTTATTCCTACTTTCTCCTAGAGTGAGAGTTCTTGTAGTACCTGCAGCATAAGAAATTTGTCTCCCCTGAACTGGTTGTACGGTTATTCTTCCATCATTAATGGTGGCTTGTTGCCTAGGATTTGATGAATTCCTCAGCTGGTTATTGGTAGTGGTATAGCGGGAAGTGACAACGGCAGTCAAGAAAGACATCATGTGATTGATGGCATCAATAGGAACATCACATTTTAGAACATTGGTCAATTAAGACGGGGTCAGTGCTGGGAAAAAGTAAGATTGTTACGTTAACTAAGGGAGCATATTCCAATTGAGGGATGGATGATGATGGAGAATAAACGTTGTGGTGAATTGATGATTTCATTGGATGGATAAGTGATTGAAAGAGGTGTTGATGATTGATGAGTTGAGTATTGTTGAGACTGATAAGGTGATCAATACTGTGGAGACTGATAAGGTGAAACAAATTATTGATGTTGAGAGTTCAGGTAAGAGTGCTGATGAGATTGGTAAGGAGACTGTGTCATTTGGTGAGATGCAACTAAAGCAAGAGGATGGAGAAGTTGCGTTCTTATGCTTCATTGAAACTTCCATTTTGCTGTTGTTTATGTTGTTCCAATTGTGAGCATGAATCTGATCAACAGTAGTAGTATGCAGTCTTTGACATTAACTCAGTAACGGTAATTTGCTCCGTTCAGCGGGATGAATGGAAAGAGTATCTGAAACTTGGTATTGGACTGAAATGTTTCCAGTGGCATCTTGTAAATTTTCATTTTTCATTGAGTAACAGTGAATCTCAAGTAGTACTCGTGTAATGACTCTCCTTTCTTGTTTGTAAATTTATCAAATTCATCGTACAACTTACACTCTCGTTCTTGTTTCGTTAACGACGTTCCTTGCATGAGCAGTTTTTGTTTTTTCTCCTAAATTATCCTTTGGCTACACGATGTTGACTTACAAGAGCATAAATTTTCAGTTGAAAGGCCTTGTCTAGACTGATATTTAGTCTTTGATGTCACATCAGCTTAAATGGTAACGTCCTTTTTATTTTCTGTGGAGTTAATTCAGTAATCCTCTTGGTTCTTGTTACTCCATCCCACTGTAATTGTTGGCCAAACAAGTGGACGTTTTCAATAACAGAAGCAAGAATCATTCTACCATGAGGTCTATTCATCATATAAAGTTCCATTCTGCTTTTCCACGAGTCATACAAGTGTTTTTCAAGCATTGGTGGTTTATTGTCACCACCCGAGAGAAGTGACTTATCAGCAAGAGTCGCCATTGATATATTGGTATATTCAAAGATTAAAGTTTGATCGAGCGATGATAGAAAGTAATTGTGTTTGAGGGTATTGTCTTTTGTGTGTTTTAAGTCTTGAAACTACACGGGATTTTACAATTCTTGACAAAACCGAGAAAACAAGTGAGTGTTTCAAGGGATTTTACAAGTCAAAGAAATAAACCGTAAAATTTTGATGAAGCAATTTTGAGTTATAAGTTAATGTTGCAAATTCGGGTCTTTAAAGAAAAAATTGCAAATTCGTGTCCTAAGGAAATTGCAAATTCGTGTCCTATAGGAAAAACTGCCAATTCGTGTCCTTAAGAAAACTGCCAATTCGTGTCCTTAAGAAAACTGCCAATTCGTGTCCTTAAGAAAACTGCTAATTCGTGTCCTTAAGAAAACTACAAATTCGTATACTAGAAGGAAATTGCCAATTCGAAAACTGCTAATTCGGACACCACTGGAGAGCTGCGAATTCGGGTACAACACAAGAATTGCAAATTCGGGTATAACGCAAAAATTGCAAATTCGGATATAACTAAAAACTGCAAATTCGTGTAACACACTGTCGTAACTCAAAATCTTTAAAACACAAAAAGACACCTTTTTGATTGTTTTTTCCCAAAATTTCTTGTACAACTAGTAATCTTAAACCTATAGGTACTTAAAAATGACAACTTTATGGTTTTTAAGCCGAAAATTTCAAAATCAAGATTTGTACTTTATAAGGTTTTTGAAAACAAAAGATGAACAAAAATGAATTTTTCTTTGATCCGAAGCAAATATACCTATATCCAAAGATACTAGATCAAATTTACCTAGGTAAATGACCTTTTAGTGTACAAGTGAGCTTCAAATACAAGAAAAAATAGAGAAAATGCGTACGGTTTTAAGAGAAAACGAACCAAAAAGAAGGAAAACAAACACAAGAACTAAGCAAATCACTCCATGGCTCTTGATACCAATTGTAGAATACAAGTAATCTTTGATGTATGTGAAAGAAGAACTAGTGAGAGAAAGTGGAAGGAAGGATGTATTTTCTAGAGAGAGAAAGTGAATAACATGAAATGCATAAAGTGAAAATGAGAATACAAACCAACCAACACCCTCTCCAAGGCATGAGGAGGGTATTTATACATCTTAATGGCCGGCCATGGGCCTTAGAGGGCTTTCCATGGGCCTTTGGGCCATATTAGCTTATAAACTAAACATTGACTAACCACGGGCTTTGACTAGCTAATATTGGTAGTGACCGATACTTTTCATGTTCCTAACACATTCAAAGGCATTTTGTCCTTTGGTGCTGTTTCGATCAGGACGTGTCATCGTGGTATTCGTGGTGTGTTTGGTTTAAAAGAGAACTTGAGGTACTGATTGTTTATTATGTCATAATAAGCTTGTATAAGCCGGAAATTTCAAAATAAGCCACGAAAAGTGAACTTATGAAACATAAGCCAAAAACCACATAAGCCATAAGCCCGCTATATAAGCCGAAACAAATACCCTTTAAGTGTGAACATTTCACTTTAGACCTGGCGAATTGGACCTGTATGGTCAAACAAGGGTCAACTTGGGTAAATATACGTTATGTAATGGGTCGAGTTGAACCTTTCCAGATAGCAGTAAAGATGGGGTCAAGTGGATGGTTCAATGCGAGCCAACCAAAGACCGGGATGACCCATGTTTGATGTTCCCAAACTCATATTGGCCCATAACACGACATGGCGTTTTTCGTGATACATGTAAAGTCAGTTGACTTCGATAAGACTATGTTCTCGATCACAACACTTGTCACATTTCCATATTGGGTTAAATCGATATGCTTAATCCTCATCGCATGAGTAACACAACTAATTCGGCACAAGGAGGTTTTCATAGCATTAAAAAAAACATGTAAACATTAACCATGTTACAATCTCACTCAATAAGAGGTGTAAGCGAGCTGAACTGAATCCGAGCTTGTCAAAGGTTGAGCTCAGCTTGTTTCAAGCCGCATACATTTAGATCGAGCTCGACACAGTGATATATATTTTACAAGCTCGAATTTGGCTTGTTTTTGTGACGAGCTCAAGCTCTTTTATTAAGAGCTTCAAATATTTGACTCACCTATAACTAGAGGTGACAATTTGTACCCGACAGAAAACCCGACCTTACACCGATACGTAAATTAACTAGTTCGGGTTGAGTCTAAAAAGATATCGGGTCGTGTTCGGGTCAACCCCCCGTCTGTTAAACACGTCATGTTCGGGTTGTGAATAAGTTAAGTAGGTCGACCTGCTAACCCGTCTAAGATTTTTTTTTAAATTAAAAAATATATATTTTATTATACGCGTTAAATGGGTTAAACGGGGCGACTCACAAATCTATTTTACTTGTTTAACCCGTGTAATGTGCAATCTATTCTAGATAAAAAGGGTTAAATCAGTCAACTCGAAACACATTTAACCGATTCAACCCGTGTGGTTGCCATGTATATATACGGGTCGTGTTCGGGTTATGTTTAAATAGTTAAATGGCTGACATAGCTAACCCAATTATTTAAACATGTCATGTTCGAATTAGGGTTTTCTAAACTGCCAATCTGTTAACCCGAACATGCCAACCGATTCGACTCGAATTACCGCCCCTACTTTCGGATTCCTATAGCTAGTCAACTTAATAATTCATATGCCAAAAATTTGATCGGCTCACTAACAAAAGTTCATACAGCCCCATTAAAATTTGAACCTCTTACGAAGTTATGTCCGGTTTATAATCGGTTGGTAGTCGATCAAACCATCCCCTAACAGCCCCGTCTAAAGTCTGCTGAAACATACGACATGGGCCATTCTTCGTGGTTACCCGCCCAGATAAAACGACTACGTGATCGTCCGGGTCCATTGATCAGTCATATATTTTGACATTTTAAGGCATTTTGCTTTGTCCTTTAGCTCTTGTAGATTGGAATTAGGTCCAACCCCCGGAAATCGACACCAATTTGTAGAGGTAAAATGTTGCGCCACGTATGTGTAACGAGAGAGATCCTTCGGACGTGCTTTGCAGCCCTCACGTGACCTATCACAAAGAGTAAACATATGTTACCCTCTGTAGAGGCATGGTGCGGTTTGGTGCGGGTTTTGACTAAAACCGAACCGCAACTTGCGGTTTCTATAAATATAGAAACCGAACCGCACCTATATGCGGTATCGATTTTTGCGGTTTTTTTTTTTGCGGTTTTTGCGGGTTTTAACCACAACGCACCATCACTTATTACTTATATAAATAAGGTGGGTATTTGCGGTTTTTGGTTTACAATGTTACATTTTTTCGGTTATACCAATGCATATATATATAATGAAAACAAATACATCACTTATAAATTATAAGAATATTAATAATAATATGCACTAAAAGCCTTATAACACACATTAAACAATAAATGTGTCGTTTTTCAGTTTTAAATAATCAATGTTCGGTGCGGTGCAGGTTTTGTGGTTCAGTTTTACGTGTAAAACCGCAACCGCACCACATTTGCGGTTTTTCACAAAACGGATCCACCGGTTTTTGCCGTGGTGCGGTTTTTGCAGGTTTTGCGGTTTTGCGGTTTGCGGTGCGGTTTCTGCTTACCCCTAGTAAAATCTTGCCCCACGTATGTGTAACGAGAGAGATCCTTCGCACGTGCTTTGCAGTCCTCACATGACCTATCACAAAGAGTAAACACACATTAGTCTCGCCCCGGGTTGGACCCCAAGACCAAGCTTCGGTGTGATAAACGGTGTGGGTCGTGCGGCATGTGTTGTCCGGACCTATAGACGAACATGCATCATGATTTATATCAGGCCCGGATTTGCCTATGGGCAGTGAGGGCGACCGCCCAGGGCATCACACAAACAAGGGGCATATTTTTTTTTGATTTGTATACATAAGAGAAAGTATAAATAAGAGGAATTTCAAGCTCAATATGAATGAACACAAGCAGGTTCAGTTTGTTTATTTGGGGAAGACAAAGAAGCCAAGAGAGAGAAAGAAAACAAATGATTTTATTTTTGTCGTGTAGTTTTGTGCCCCACGTGACATGAGTAATGTAAATGGGTGGTTTTTGAACCCTGGTTAATATTTTTTTCATTTATAAAAATAAGTAATATTTTTCTCATTTTATACTTATTACGAGTACTTTTTTTTATATACAGAACTTTCATTTTTAGTACTGTAGTTTTCTACTTCTTGAAAACACAATATACATATAAAAAATTCGAGTACTACTCCGTATTAAGATTCTTTGAAACGTTTTCGACTAATTATGTAAGCTTGTTTGTTAAAATATTATATTAAGTCATGTTTAATTAAAAGACGAGTTAATGCAGACACCCTCAATTTTATTACTTAATATTTTCCAGTCATTTCTCTTCATTAAGTCACAAACAAATAGTTTTCATATAACTTAATAAATTCAGTTTTTTTTCTTCATATTAAGTCAATTAATTCGTATTCAAACACCACCTTAGTCTTTTAATTTATACTCTCTTAATTTTAGAATAACTTTATTTCGAAAATATACAAAATCTTAATGAGTTTAATTAAGTGCACTATGAAGTAATTAAATATTATTTTCACTCACTAAAATCTCAGACTTTTAGTTGATTAAAATATAAAGTGAATACTTGTTATGCAACTACCCATATAATGATATGAAAAGAAAGTTTGAAGAGAGGAGTAATTGAGAAAATATATCATGATTGATAATCGTCTAAATGTATAATTTGTGCATTTGAATGTGCAATAGTTCGAAAATGTATAAAAAATACATTAAATTTTATTCATGATTGATAAATATAAGACGGACACTAGATTTTTCCATGTAGCGTCAAGTTTAATTCATTTTCACGCTTTCAATGAAAATGCTAATTTTATCCCATTCTCTTTGATTTTTTCTTTAGTTATGAACTTATATAAAAGCGAACCCCGTTAGTTGTTCGTTTACATCATTAAGTTGGGGGCATTTTTTGACCATTTCGCCCAGGGCATCAAAAATCTCAGGACCGGCCCTGATTTATATATAATGGTTACTCTTCTCACACTTTACTGAAATTTCTGAAAGCTACTGAGTTAAACTTATTAGTTAATTTACAGAAATTCTTCCAATAAATGTTAACAGCGGTTACGAACGATTTTAGATGTGGTTTTAGAGGATTGATGATGTTGTATATTCAAAATACAAAGTTTGTGATAGGGTCGATGTTTATTTTAAGACAGTGGTTGATACCAATTCTTGCTATATGTACCTAACCAATTCAAAACACCAAAATGTGTAAAACATCTAGTCAAATCGGAAATGTCTTGGGCGAATCGGTTTGTCCGAATAGTGATCAGCACCCCCTATTTTTACCCTAAAAGATTATATCGATGAAGATATAAGTTAATATAAACTTGTATTTAGTTGGACTTGGAACATTAATCTATAAATGTAGATATAAAAAAAAATGTATCTAACTGACTTGGAATAAAAAAAAAAAAAGAAAGGAACATTAATCTATAAATGTAGATATAAAAAAAAGTACGTAAAAATGATTGCTAAACGAAACCTTACATAATCAATCGCATTTTTGTGGATATTAATAATTTCCATGACCCAGAGTCCACAATGACTTGCCAATTCTTCTATGACAAATATCATAAGTGGACTATTTGTTGATCATTGAACCCATTCTTTACACTTTGTACACTTTGCATTTTAAAAATGGCGAATCACTGGTTTTTGTTAATCCTTCTCGTTTTAAGTATATATTTTTCTGCAAACATACATACTTGTTTTTCTGCTCTAAATAACTCAGCTATTTGTTCTAAGCATGAGCGATTAGCTCTGCTCAAGTTCAAACACAGTGTCTACGATGCCACTGATATGTTGTCATCATGGGTTGGCAATGACTGTTGCAAGTGGGAAAGAGTCCATTGTGACAAAGTTACTGGGAAAGTTGACAGCCTTCATCTCAGAGGACGTAATGACGGCATAATTAGTGCTGAATACTTGATTGGTAAAGAGGTCATCACCTGTTTAAAAGACTTGAGGCATCTAAAGTTCTTGGACTTGAGTGGTAATGATTTTCAAGGAAGCCGGATCCCTGAATTCATTGGATCCTTCAAACAGCTAAGTTATCTCAATCTCTCCAATGCCTTTTCTGGTATTATTCCTCCTCGCATTGGAAATCTTTCAAATTTAGTAGTTCTTGATCTCAAAACAATCACAGAACCGTCACTCATGTCTGATGATATGTCATGGATATCTGGCCTTTCGTCACTCAAGTCTCTTGACTTGAGTTATGTAGATCTTAGTAAGGCTCAAAACCGTGACATGGTGTTTTACATGATGCCGTCCTTAGTAAAGTTAAGTTTGTCAGGATGTGGTCTTACGAATGCTGATCTTGGTACTCTTAGTAATTCAAGTACAACACTTGCCAACATTAAGCATCTAGATCTTGGCTACAATCATTTCAAAGGTCAATTTCCAGCCTTTTTTCAGAACATGACATCCCTGGAATTCCTGGACCTTTCAAACTTCAATTTCCAGCCTTTTTTGCTAAGCATGATTGGTTCTTTTCGAAAGCTGAGTTTGTCAAATTGTGGGCTCCATAACATGCATCTATCTCCCACTCATCTTAATTCCACTACAATTTCTATCATCCAACACCTGGATCTTAGCCGGAACCTATTAAGCAGATTTCCATCTGTTTTAATAAACATGAGTTCTCTGTTATCCCTAGACCTTTCATATAACATGTTGAGTTCATCGGTTCCTATCATGCTTAACCTTCGAATGCTCGATCTTTCTGGGAACAATTTTACGCAAATTGAGGATGTTGGAATCTGGAGACAGTGTCACTTGAAAGAACTGAGAGTGTCGTCCAATCAATTTGAAATTAAATTGATTGACTCACCAAAAAATATATCAGAATGCTCCCAATACTCTTTCGAGCGGCTGCACTTAGATGGGAGCTTAAAAGGTGCATTTCCTGCAGACTCATTTGGAAGAGTTGGATCTTTCTTATAACCAGCTAACAGGTCCCATTCCAACATTCATTGGGGGACTTACTCAACTCGACCTTTCTTATAATCTCTTGAATGGTTCAATCCCAGAATCCTTTGGAAGTTTAACTGCTTTAACGTATTTGGATCTTAGTTACAATCAGTTAACTGGTCACGTCCCAACATCTCTAGGAAGACTTGTTTCATTACAACTGTTCAAATATCTTGGTATTTCTAAAAATTCTTTGGAAGGTGTAATTACTGAAGCCCACTTAGCAAAGCTTTCGATGTTGAAGTACTTGGGTACCTCTTCTA
>BQNB010076590.1:9435-31115 GCA_026074375.1 Tanacetum coccineum
TCTGTTACCTTTTGGTGCGCCTAAAATAGACTTTTTGGTAATTAGTACAGAGTCATTTTGTTTAACTACGTTGGTTTCTAAGTCTTTTTCTTTTTCTGCACTGTCATCAGATACCTGGTGTTGTTTGATTGAACAAGCCGGTGCTGTTGATGTATGGCACCGGCCAGCCGGTTCTACAGAGAGCTTTTTAAGATGACCTCCTAGATTTTTAATTTTAGTGTTTCTAGGGGAAGCTATAGTCTCTGTGTATCCTAATCCACACTTGTCTTTTGATGGTTTTTGCATTTCGACAATTTTTTTGTAAAGACGAACTACTATTCTCGAAACTAGCTAGTTTTAGTTTTAGAGAGTTAACTTCTAATCTAAGTTCATTACAAGCATCACAATTGCTACTAGTTTCTTTACCTTTTTCTAATATGTCTATCTTGGTTTTAAGTTCGTTAATGGTCTTTTTGAGTGATTCATTTTTAGCCTTTAGATGTTTGTTTTTGTTAATAATTCTAAGACTAATTTGACCAAGTTTGTCATACTCATTTTGCCTAGATTCGTTATCTAAAGATGAACTACTATAGTAAAGATTATCGGATAGTACCTCGTTTGAGTGAGCCATGAGACAAATCTCTTCTTTCTTTGAGTCATCTCCACTATCGCTCCAACTTCCGACAACGAATGCCTTTTGATCACCAGAAGAGTTTTTAGGGCAATCACTAATGAAGTGATTTGGATCACCACACTTGAAGCATCTTCGATCTTCCTTTTTATCTTCCTTGATTTTTTGGAAGTTCCTTTTGTCGTCATAGGATTGTCGGACACACTTGCCTCTTCTTCTAAAGAATTTCTTGAAATCCCTTACGGCCATTTCATATTCCTCATCATCGTCTAAAGATAGCTTTGACAAGTCTTTGGATTCTTCTATCGCCGTTACCTTTGGTCGCCATTTCGATGGGAGAGCCCTCAAGAATTTCCTAACATGGTTACGACTTGAAAAAGATTCATCAAGTGCTTTAAGAGAAGTAATAATGGTATTAAATCTAGAAAAGGCACAATCAATGGTTTCATCGTCGGTAATTGTAAACTCCTCATATTTTTGAACAAAAAGATCTATTTTATTATCTTTAACTTGTTTGTTACCTTGATGAGTAGTTATTAAAGAATCCCAAATATTTTGAGCCGTGTCACACATGAAAATTCTTTCATATTCCTTTTTAGGTAAAGCATTGTATAAAACCATTTTAGCTTCATCATTTTTGGAAAGCATTTTCTTTTGATTTTCATCAAGTTTTTCATATGGTGTAACAACATCCTTGCCATCCTTGTCTTTGATGGTAGGTTTGTAGTTACCATGAGCTATGATATACCAAAGATCAATATCCTTAGACTTCACGTAAGTTTCAAAACGGTTTTTCCAATATATAAAACAATTTGCCTCGAAGAGAGGTGGTCGTTGCATAGATTGACCTTCTTTGTAGTTTTCCGAATCCATAATCGTTTAAAGATTTAAAATACAATTTATTTTAAAACTTTGGTAACCTAGCTCTTGATGCCAATTGTGGAAAACTAGAAGGGGGGTTGAATAGTTTTTCCAAGATTTTTTGATCTTTTTAGATTTGTTTAACACTTTTGAAACTTTTTGTGAAGTGATCTAGATATTGATGTTTGACAATTAATAAGTAAGAGATGTAAGAGTAAAGAAAAGATAGAGTATAGAAAGAGATCACCGGGACACAAGTATTTATAGTGGTTCGGCTACAAGGACACCTTCCTTGCCCTACTCCACTCCCCGAGTCACCTACTCGAGAGTTTGTTAAACACTAGTCACCGAGCTCCTTTCACTTGGCGGAGAAGCCTTCACAACGATGGTACACTTCTATAGGTTACAAAGATGATCACCGAATTTCTCACACACGAGAATCGATGATAACACAACTACACTTGATGTACAACTAACAATACAACAATTAATCACAGCAAGATGATCTTTTGAAAGAAGTAAGAAGAAGAATCAAGATCAAGACACTTTTGATGCGTGCTTGAAACTTTCGCGTATTTGGCAATTCCTTTCTTGAAGTGAATTACCTACACAAGAATTAGAAGAAGAGATGCTAGAGAGAGAGAGAGAGAGATCAGTTTATTAGAGAGAAGATTAGATAAAAAAGGTGTGTCAAAACATGAGAAATGGCTTGGTATTTATAGCCAAACATTTTACTATAGACTCCGGTGCTGTTTACCAATGGCACCGGCTTGCAAAACTAAGGGCACCGGCAAACAGTAACTAAATCCGGATTTTGATTTGCAAAATCTTGAGAAATCTTGTGTAATCTTATGAGATTTTCCTTGGATTTCCTGTATTTGATTATACACTAAATGAAATAATTAAATTAATATGTGTAAGATGATTTTGTGTAAAGTTAGGGTTTGAAAAGATTTGTGTACTTTTTCAAGTTGCATGTGTTTTTCTACAAAGATGGGAGATAATAAAGAGATTATGTTTTGAGATGATAAGAGGTTTGAGAATAATGGTGAGTTAGAATGGTTATGTTTGTCATTAAAAAAACCTAGGTCTAAGTTGATTGTAAAAACGTTTTGTTTAAAACCAATTTATTTATATTAACAATCTCCCATTTTTGTTGATGACAAAACATATTAGGGATGATTAGACATGTATTTAAACTTGGTTACTTTCTCCTCCTTTTTGTCGAAACAAAAATGGAAAGCAAAAGTATGAGAAATATGGAGATATTGTCAAGATAGAAAGCTCTCTCTTGATGAATGCTACAAAACAAATATGTTAGAAATAATGAGATATGCTCCCCCTTGCTTTGTGAGTACCTACAAAGAAAAGTTGGGGGTCCAAGAAGTAGAAATGGAATTTATAGTACCGGCTAGCCGGTGCTGTCCTATGAAAGGCACCTGTTCGTTAGCTAATAGCACCGACTGACTTTAAAAAAGTCAAGGTCCACGAATTTTGAACATAATTTAGAATGGTAAAGAGACAACAATATAGCACAACTAATTTTATTAGAGAGAGCATAAAGACATTACAATAAGACAAGAGATTCTTAACAAAGGTTCCTAATGAATTTATTATTTCGTTCTACTACTTAAGTCTTATTATTAGATGTTGTGCGTTATGACATTTAGGCGGTCGAGAATGTGGTTGAGAATGAATCTCATTTCTCCTTGGAGGTTGTCGACCAAGACTTGAGTCCTTTGGCAATGTTCACAAAACATCTCATGAGTGAGCAAGGGAAAGGGGTTGTTGGGTCCCAATGACGGAAGAGGTGGGAGTTGAGATGGTGGAGGGAGAGGAGGAGGTGTTGGTTCTATCTCCGGAGTCGGCGAGGGAAAAGTAGAGTTTATGGGAGGAATAGGAGGTGGCTCATTTGCCAACCGTTTAATGGTTGCAAAGGATGGTATAGGAGGTGATGGATTTGTTGTTGATGGTGGAAGATCACTTAGCACATCAAGTAGAGATGGAGAGGATGGTGGAGTAGAGAACAAGAGTTCAATAGGATCAAGGTTAATAGCTACCGGTGAGGTGAGCTTGGATGGTTGAGTAGGAGCGGGTGATGGCGTAGTCAATGGAGGAGGAGTTGACTTAGGAGTAAGCAAGCAATTTTCATTAGAGTTAATTTTTATTGGAGATAGTGGTGGAGAGATTATTGGAGAAGTTGGTGGAGCTCCCGGTGTGTAGTCTGATGGTGGAGAGAATGGTTGATAGGGAGGAGAATAAGTTCTTGGATTGACAAAGCAACATGGCCTAACAATAATTCTTGCAGTTCATTTTAGATTAGTTTTGTTCTCTTTAGGCATTGTGAAGAAAGGAAAGACACAAGAGGTAGGAGTGAAGAAGATGGCCAAGAATTGTGCACTATTTATAGAGAAAGATAGGCAAGAATAGTGCACTATTTAAGTTAGACTTAAATATTTTGCTTGTTAACTTAGTTAAAATCTAATGATTAAATTATGGCTAAGGTCAACTTCTATATTTAGAGTCTAAGTGATGTGACAAGGAGGGAAAGTTTGAATTTGAATTTGAAAAATTCGTATTTTAATACCAGAGAACAGGTCTGCCGGTTCTGCCGGTTCTATTCTATAGAGGGCACCGGCTTGAAATTTGAATGGAACCGACTGACGGGCAGACATGATTTTTGTAGTAAGTTTTTGAGTAAAACTTTGATATGTTGGAGGTGCAGTTTTTCTTGACTCGATGACAGAAAATTTTGTTTTATTTTTGAGAGAAAAACCCTAAGTCTCCTTTTAATGTAGCTATAATAAACGTGTTTGAAACGACATATTGACCATGTGTTTCTAAGAATACGTTCACTAGAAAAGTTATACAAAAATGTTTTTATTTGTATTAAACAATGTAGTAAGAGAATGAATTGACACAAATGAGAAAGACCTTAGGAGAAAGGTTTTAAGAGATTGGTTCCATTAATCCAAGGCCGAGTCGAAGAGGATTGAAGGGTTCTCTTTTAAGTGGTTTGGTTAGAATGTCGGCAATATTATCTTCGGATGCAACCTTTTCTATAGAGATATTACCCTTTTGAATGTTATCACGGAGAAAATGATGACGGATTTCTATATGTTTAGTGCGAGAGTGAAGAATGGGATTTTTGCTTAAATCTATGGCTCCTTTATTGTCACAAAGAACAGGTACGTCATTTAATTTAACTTCATAATCTACTAGAGCTTGTTTCATCCATAAGGCTTGTTGACAAGCTTTTCCGGCGGACACGTATTCGGCTTCGGTGGTTGAGATAGCTAAGGCGGTTTGTTTCTTTGACATCCATGAGGTGAGACAACAACCTACGAAGGTACATACACCACTAATGCTTTTTCGGTCGACATAGTCTCCCGCGTGGTTGGAATCGGCATAGACAATAAACTCAAGACCGCTTCCTTTGGGATACCATAAGCCTAGGTGAGAAGTACCTTTGATATAATGGAAGATTCGCTTTACAGCTTCGAGGTGAGAGTTTTTAGGAGTTTCTTGAAAACGAGCGCAAAGACATACACTAAACATGATATCAGGGCGACTAGCGGTTAGATAGAGTAAACTACCAATCATACCACGGTATTTAGTGTCGTCGATGGGTTCGCCCTCTTCGTTACGGGTGAGTTTGGTTTCGGAAGACATAGGAGTTTTGATTGGTTTGGCATTTTCAAGACCGAATTTCTTTAACATTTCTTTCACATATTTAGATTGATTGAAGAAGATTCCATCTTCGAATTGTTTGATTTGTAAACCAAGGAAGAAATTCAATTCACCCATCATGCTCATTTCAAACTCATCATGCATGATTTTGGAGAAATCATCACATAAGTCTTGACAAGTTGATCCGAAGATGATGTCGTCCACATAGATTTGGACAATGATGATATGTGAATCCTTTTTCTTAGTAAATAAAGTGTTATCTACTAAGCCCATGGTGTATGAATGATCAAGGAGGAAGGCTTTGAGTCGATCATACCAAGCTTTGGGTGCTTGTTTGAGACCGTAGAGAGCTTTTTTGAGTTTGAACACATGATTAGGTTTTTCAAAATCTACAAATCCAGGAAAATTTTTACAAAAATAACCCTACGAGTGCAAAATTAATTTTCCTAAGTGCAATATGATAAAAGAAAATTTTCTAAAAAAATTATATTTTTTTGATTGTTTTAATAATTTTTAATGATTTAAAAACTGTTTTGAAAAGAAAAATTAATTAAAAATAGTAAATGAAAAGAGAAAATTCTGAAAAAAAAATGGAAAAGTAGTTTGAAGAAAGCTGGTTCAATGAAAAACAAAAAGAAGAAAAATGGCTTATTAAATAAGCTGAAATAAGCAGAAATAGGGCTAAATGCTTATAAGGAACAAAAGCATATAAAACTAAAGTTTGTGCAACCTTGGACAGAAAAGTCCCAAGGGAACTAGTGTTAGCAGAGGTGTGTGCGAGGCTTTGGTGTTAAAGGGGGAGGTCCAGGGTTCGAATCCTTGGCCTCCCTTTTTATAAAAACTATTTTTTTTTGTTTTTTTTTAAAAACTTATAAAACATGCAGAAATATACAACTTAAAAAAAGACAAATTTTTTTAAAACTTAAAAATAAGCTGGAAAACAAGGCAAATTAAGCTGACAGCAATGGCTAATTTAACTAAGGGGAGAATGTTAAAATTGTTAAGCAACTTTTTGGACAAATAAGCAAATGTAAAACTCCAATAAGCAAAGACATATTATTTACTATATCTAATAAGCACCTAAAAAGTAAAAATAAGCCAATAAGATAGAAAAGAAAAGCAAGAAATTTTACTTAAGCTATAAGCTAAACCAGGCAGACAAACAGCCTTTGTGGCCTCTTTTGAGCTTATTTTTAAGCTCAAAGAAGGAACCTTATGGCTATGAGGGGTAAACTGGCTTAAAGATTGACTTATGGGCTTCTAATATCAACAAAGAAAATGAGGTTTGAAAAACTAATAAGCAAAGAAAAAGTCAAAAGAAAAATACTATTTGGCTCATGGTATGTTGATTTTTCACATTTTGCAAAGACAAAAGTCAACAAGCAGACCTAAAAATAAGCTGGTAAATAAGCTAGAGATTGAAAACTAAGTAAAAACAGATGGAGTTAGGCCTCTAATGAGCTTATGCTCAAAATTTCAAAACCTAAAATCAAAGTTAAGGATCTGATATTTGAATTTGAAAAATGGGCTTTTAGACCAAAGAACACCTAATGATAACTTGACAGATTTTTGAACTAAACAAAGGTAAACCTAAAGGACTTTAAACTACTGCATTAGGATACTAAAATAACACTAAAACAAGTTTAAAAAAGCTGGTTTAAAAGACTAGTCAAATAAGCTATACTAAAACTAATTTTGACCAACAGTTTTAAAGAATTTTTTTTAGAAAAACTTTAAAACAATCTTAAAAACTTAAAAACAATGAAAAACAGTTTGAAATTAACTCAAGAAGGCTTGCACAACTTGGGCAAGTGACCCACAAGTTTTAAAACCAGTTTTTGACCCATTTTGGCTGTTATGCCAAACACCCCTTAAAGTTAAAAAAAACAAATTTTAAACTAATTTAAGGTAATTTAAGCTGAGTTTATGGAAAACAGATAACAAACAACAAGTATTAAGCAATAATAAGCACAAAGAGCACAATAATAAGCAGTTAAATAAGCCAACAAGTAATAAGCAAATATAAGGCAAATAAAAGCAGTTTTAAAGAATAACTTAAACAAATGACAAATAAGCATTACACAATCACAAAGACAAAACAAGCAATATTCAAGCATTTAAAGCACAATTTTGTCTTTTTAGGGTCTTTTTTGATATAAAATGGATATGTGTTTTCACACATATCAAACACATAAGCATAAAGAAACATAAATAAGCACAAAAAAGCATAAATAAGCACAAATTAAGCAAATGAACAGTAAATGCAAAATTTTGAAAAAGAGAAACTTACAAAGGTCCAATGCTTTTGGCAAGATAATAAGCTCTCAAAAGCTTAAAAACCTTTCCTATGTGCTTCCCATGAAGCTCTAACCCAAGGCCATCCAAAATTAACCTTGCTCCTTGCTTTCTTTGACAGATTCTTTCTTTTTGTGATTTTGTATTTTTTATTTTTTTAGACAGAATTTAAATCAAACTTTTATATAAACTTCTAATGACTTAAAAGCTTAAATAAGAGCTTAAGAACAGTATTAAAAAGACAAGTAATCTAAATGACAAGTATTTAAAGGAAAACAGTAAATTTCATTAATCTTAAAAGAAATTACAAAGACAGTATTTAAATGACAGGAAAATTAAATTGACAAGTAATTAAAAGACAATATTAAAAATGGTACAAACTTTGTTAATACAAATTAATGGACTTAACAAAAAATTCGACAAAGGGAAAAATAAGCTAACTAGCCCTATTTATACTAAGAGGTCTTCAAACTTGTGTTTCTTTGCTGAGAGACTTCAAAGGTGTGCTTGTTGTGTGAGTGAGTAGCCATAAATCATCTCAGCCATTGGTTTTTCTTTGTGCCTAAGTTCCTCAATCTTGTCCCTTGATCCGTTTGTCATCTTTCCTTGTCCAATAGGGTTTTTTTGGATTGTCAGCATGTACATGAGCCATGTGGGGTGGGGTTGAGAGGGATGGTGAAGTTTTTGGACTGGGGTGAACAGTAAACGAGGTGAAAGAGACACTTGAACAATGTCTATGGAGTTTGGCGGGAAAGGGGGTTTGATACTCTGTTTTAATTTGGCAGGGTATAAGTTTGGGAAGATGTCAAAAAGGGTCCCCCATTTTGTATGAAAGTATTACATTGAAAGTCCTTGTGGTGTAAAGATCTTTGAGGACTACGCAGAAATAGTCCCCCAGGTTATATAATGGTGTTGCAAAGTTAGTCCTATGTGACTAACGAGGGTTAAGGAAAAAGGGTTAAATTACTTAACGAAAGTTAAGTCATTTTGGGCCTTATATATAGATATGGTTATGGGCCGTGTATATAAAAGGGAATGGCTCATTTTAAATGATAAAGGCTTATATAAGCCTACTTTGACTTTGTTGACTTTTTGACTTTGGCTTTTCCACGCTTTTCCATTCTGTGCTCGGTTTTGTCTGTTTTGGCTTGATTTTTGTCCTTTTCTCGGATATCCGTTTCATGCACAATATAAGTAAAAACATACAAATACAATGTATTTTTGGTATATTTTTCGTCATTTAAGTCCGGTTTTAATGGAAAATGGTATGTGTAATTAAGCACATACCAAAATCCCTCATACTAAACTATTGTCGTGTCCTCACGCAATGCTATAAGTAAACACTTAAGAAAACTGAGACCCTCAATCCCCCTCGACTAATAACCTCGAAAAGTAGCAAAGTGTTCGTCAAGAGGAATTAAAGAATCAAGAGTTTAGAAAAGCCCTGTTTTTACCATTTTTAAATGTATTCACTTATTCCTACACATATTTTTGTTCTTTTCATTTTTCTTATTTTTTTGTACTTTGCGGAAGTCTTGAAACATGTACTTGAAGCTTTCATGATGCTTAGTTTTGTTCGTCAGGAAATGAGCATGTGGTTTATGATCTTGTGATACCAGCTGTAATCAGGGAACCTCCATCAACCATTTTACATAGCCTGCATAAAATAGTTAGCAATAAAGTGGGGGGGACGAATATGGCTTTGTCATTCTCCCATGTTTGATTGGAGTAACCTTCGAATCTGTGAGGATTGACCTGTGATCAGAAGATTCAATTTGAGAAGAATTTCTTTGACAGATTTTCCAGCGTAGTATTTGAATCTTTCTAACACATAAGTATTTAGATCATCATAACTCAGCATGTTCTCATTATCGGAACGTCTCAAAGCAGACAGCACGATAAGAGTGAACCAGTGAGTTACTATCTCACCGATTGATATGGAAAATTGATTTGAAAATCAATCGGTGTATCACTTACAAAATTGTTTTTGTGACACACCGAGAGTGTTTATCATTTCAAAAATTCATTAACAACCGTTGATCCATTTCCTGGAACAAGTTTGATTCTTATAGAATCGCACCATCGTTTCTTTCCAGTTGTCACAAGTTTGATTCATAAAGAATCGCACAAGTTACCTACCATGAGCTTGTTTGATATTGACTCAAGCAGGATTTATTGTGAATAAATTCACTCTGATGTTCTGGCAAAATCACAAGGATAATGCGAAGGACTCTTAAGTGTATCTTGTAATACATCGGTTGTTGTGAGCCGGCAAGATGCAGCAAACTTTTATCAGCCCACAGTTTATAATTATTACTTATCATTTTTTTTTTCATTTTACTTTATTTACAATATATAGAGAAGACTTCTTTTTAGAAAATTTAAGTATAAATTTGAACTAAGACTAAAATTATTGCTATCAACTACATAAAAATTGTTGATTTAAGTTTAATTTCCAAAAATAGCACGTATTATTAGTCTGGTTAGGAGCTTATAGGAGAAAAAGCCACAAATTACATACATGAGCTCTTAAGATTTCCAAATAATCCTTGTTTAGCATCCAACTCATACTTAACTCTATCATTTTTCGTTCTTCGCAAAGATTCGCGAACGCTTAGTCTAAAAGTTAAGGAACAAGCTAGAGCTCAACACGCTCGATCGAGTCAAAATTTATTCTTATTCTACCCAGCAGGAAAGTTAAAATTGTGACAAAACACTTATTTTATTTTTGAAAATTTTGAAATTTTTTCATTTTTTTGAAATTTTGGTGGTAAAAACGGGATTACGTGAAAACAACGGCTGCAGGCACAATCAAATCGATAGATCCCCCCATACTAAAATTAAACATTGTCCTCAATGTTTTAAGAAGGGTCTCTACGTAAATCCTAAGCCATTTATTAAGTGTGCTTAAGGATAAACGTTAGTCGATTAGATTAGGATATTGGATTTCCCAAATGAAGCTGAGGATTTGAAGCTTGAGTGATCGAAGGACAAAACCGCGAGCACGAAAGACTTCAAAAATCCAGGACAATCATAAAAAACACAAGCAAACGAGAATGGAAGAGGCACACCTCCTGACAACAAAAAACACTTATTCATTACTACATAATATTACTGCTACGAATAAGCAAGGGTTGCCTCCCACGAAGCACTTGTTTAGGGTCACTAAGTTTAACCCAATCCCCGAATTCATTGGTCCTTGGGGAAGGTTTGGAGATCCGGGATAACCATTTGTGGTACGTCCTGTAACGCCCCGACCCAAAAGGGTAGAAGTATTACAAATATGGTGTGACATCAAAAGCATACATAATCATAACACAAGCATAAACAACGGAAGTCTTAAATAAATAACCAAAGGATAATAAGTCAACATGACTTAAGGTACATAAGTTCTCAAAGGACAGACATATCCAAACGAAATAACCGAAATAACGAATGTCTTGAAAAGCAACAAATCATATATCAAAACTAAGATCTCTAGGGTAAGCCACACTCAGCACTCACATCCCGAAAGCAACCCCAGCTCCTAGCTTAGATACCTGCCGCAGGAAAAGAAAGTGCGGCTGAGCTTACAAAGCCCAGTGAACAGATATATATAATCGAATGCAAAAGATAATGGGAAATCAAAGGATACGATATAAGGTACAAAGAATATCACAAGATTCAGTTGATCAAAAGTGTGGGTGTGTGTGCAATATTTAAGATAGCACAGAGTTCAGACATAATCACCCGAAGCCAATTCATAGTGTAGGTGTAAGAGGTAATCTGGAAAGTCAAATCAAGTCCAACCAATTACCAAGTCCTAACAAAATCATATCATTAAGTTAACCATGGAGTCATGAGCTCCCAAAATTCATGAAAGACGTTGGGAATGCACCCAAAACACAGTCACCAAATATACATATATCATAATGTATAATCCATTCGGGGGGGGGGGGGGGGGGGGGGGGGGGGGGGGGGGGGGGGGGGGGGGGGGGGGGGGGGGGGGGGGGGAGGGGGGGGGGGGGGGGGGGGGGGGGGGGGGGGGGGGGGGGGGGGGGGGGGGGGGGGGGGGGGGGGGGGGGGGGGGGGGGGGGGGGGTGGGGGGGGGGGGGGGGGGGGGGGGGGGGGGGGGGGGGGGGAATACAAAACAAATCTAGGATGATCCATTCGCCCCTAAACAAATAATTAATCTTATTTTTATGCGCATATAATTATCATATGGGGGACGGCGTGAAGAAATCACTCACTCATCACATGAGTCATGCCAAAGGTGCCATCAATGACCGGCCTTGTTACCTTCATGGCTAGGAAAACAAATAGTGGCTCGGGTCTCAAATGAAGGGTTCAAAGCAAAGTTCGCATATCAAAGTTCATTTTAAAGGGTATCATAGCAAAGGATTCAATGTGTCAAAAGGTTAAATATAAAAGGTAGCATTGCAGGGTTCAGATAGAACATATAAACAGATCTAAAACAGTATCATATAAGGAGATACTAAGATAAAAGCCTCAGAGCCAAAAGACGCAAAATCCAATACGCCAATCAAGAGATTGAGAGAGGATTATGTATAGAACCTAACGATAAGGTCAGAATATCTGTACCTTATTTCCTGAAGCAAAGCAATAACCAAAGAAAACACCACGGAATACCAAATCACTCCCTCTTGGATCCGAACCTAAAGAAAATGTGATTTCGAATTAAAACCATTCATTTAAGTTATTACTTTCATTTTTCGTAACTTTCCATTTTTTGTAACTTTTATTTTTAGTAACTTTCTATTTTTAGTAAGTTTCCAAAATTAGTAACTTTCCAATTTTAGTAATATTCATCATTTGAGATTCTATTGAGCATTTTAAATAGCTTCAAGGACTTATATGCACCTTATAAGTTTTAGGGATAAATATGACCAACTTTCCATATTTTGGGTTTATTATTTGCAAAATCAACAATTTTCAAGGTTAAAGGTGTCAATATCAAAGTTTCACCATTTTATTCAGATTTATACCTTCCATTTTCTGTTTGTACAAGTCAACCCCTTAATTTTACATAATTTACATGTTTAGCCCTTTTGGTTTATTTAATTAATTAACATTATCTTTAATTAGCCATAATGCGACAATAACAAGCCCTCGCTCGCTGATTCAAATATGACAAATTCATACTCTTATACATTAAAATACTAACCAAACCTTCTACTCTCAGAATTTACATTTAGTCCCTCTATTTTAATTAATAATTTCTAATTACTTATTATATGTAATTAACCATTTTAATCCCAAAATAATATCAAAATGACTATTTTTATACTCCAACTTTATTTTTTATACAGAATATATTAAATATAAATAAAATGTCTAAAACAGACCTTAGGTTTTCAGAAAATTACAAAAATCAAGGTCCTTATACTTTAAATATCAATTCGGCAAATCAATTAAATCCACAAAACCCTAATTTAATTTTTCCCAATCACAAACACAATTATTTCCCAATCATTTGGCATTAAAATGCACCTGGAAAATTATCCAAAACCCTACCTTACTTTTGATTTCTTTCCTTTTTTCCTTAATTCAAAATCGGCAAACAATGATAAATCCCCAATAATTATTCGAATCCTTCCTAAATTTTTCCAACAATTTATCTGAGTCATATATGATATAAAAAACCTTATAAAAATATAAAATCAATTGTACAAATAATTTTTATTGCGATTCATAATTAGCTAAAAGAAATTAGGTTTCGAACATGTTTTAATTTTATAAAATCAAAATAACATGATGTTACTTTTCTCATGCATTAGAAAACGAATTAATATGATGAAATTGAGATACAAAAATACCTTTGATGATTCTTGATGATTTAATGAATTATTGAACCCGGTTGCTTAATTCGAACCCAAAACAAATACCACAATCGAACCAAGCACTTTACAATCTTCCCACTATTTTTCCCACAATCCTTGACCTTCAAAACACCTTAGAAAATTCGTCTCAACCCTGGAAATATTTTTATGCCGCCACTTTGATTTTTTTTAGGGTTCGGTGTATTTGTTTTTAGAGTTTAAACAAAATAAAATGTATAAAAGAGTTATAATGGGGATTAGGCCGAATTTTTGGGCTTCCAAAAGTGAATAATCAGATTTTAAAACTTGAAATATTTATTTTGTAATTATCCATATTTATTTTATATTAATTGTAAAGTATAATTAATTAAATACATATAATCCGGCTTATATATTTTTTACATTGGTATTATTTATTTTTCTTATATAATATAAAGTATTTTAATCTTACAAAAATATCATAATTGTCACATGTTGTATTTTTATAATTTCTAGAATTAAAATGAACTTTATTCATGCTTTTATGTAATTTTCTTACATTAGGGGTATTTTGGTAATTTTACACTTGTTGAGATTTTTAGGTTTTATAACTTCTTCCCCTCTAAAAAAAAAATCGTACCTCGAAATTGAAATGAACCAGAAATGAAAACTGAAAATGAGACGAAACGAAAAATACAGACCGAACTAGACAAAAGAAACGAGGATAACTACTCGCATAGATGTTCTTCGGGTCTCCCAGGTGCCTCACGTCTGGTGTGGATTCTTCCAAAGAATCTTCACAAAGGAATAACTCTTGTTTCTCATGGACTCCTCTTTTGCCGATCTCAATTGGATTTAGGTTCTCTATACGGCTCTTCAAGTGACTATCAGGTGATTTGATCAAAAGGTATAGATGCGGACATGAATGGATGATAATGGTATCCCTCAAAAGAGATACATGAAAAGACATCGTGAACGTGCGGATAACTGCGGAGGATAGCGCCCAAACGATAGAAACCTCTTCCAATACGCTCCAAAAATCTCAAACGGAACCGATGAATCGGTATGACTGAGCTATGCCCTTGAATCCCAAGAAACTGTTTACCTCCTATGTACACGGTTGATGCTTGGAAACTTTCAGAAATACGCGATCTCCAACTTGAAAAATTCTAAGTACGTCGTTATGTATCAGCATAATCTTCTGTATGCGATTAGCCTCTAGCTCTCCTTAGCATCAACCACTTTCTCATTAGTAATCTCGATGAGCTTGAACCTGTCGCAATCAAACACGCCGATCCTGTACTCGTAATCCCCAGCAAATAGGTGTCTGCGACACATTTTGCGCTACCAGTATCAAGAAAGCTTCGAAAGGTGTGCAATCTCGATGCAGTGCTCGCCATAGCCAAATTATTTTTGTAGACAGAGCCAAATGCGCACTTCACTCAGGCTATTCTCGTGATCGTGCATATGAAACTCTGCTCGTAAAATCGCGAATCTGAATGTTAAATAGTCGTCCACAAGCCAAGATTCGTCATCGTCAAAGTAAACAGCGTCCTCACATCAAATACCAGACACGTTGATCGCGCGTCCTCTCTGCATCCCCTCGCTTCCACCTCCGGTCACAGCCTTGATGGTAGATGAAAGACCTCGCCATCGTACTGCATAATCTCGCTATCTGACGGACGCCGCCACCACCAACGCAGCTTCTGCTAATCACGTGTGTTCACACACTACTCAATCTTCCGAGCTAACCCGCTAAATCTCCCCCCCGTCCTGACCTCTCGCTCCTGCGTCGGGACTCCTAGAGAAGTCCGCCGCCTCCCCCTTGTACTGCACAGTTATCGATTTCCTGCCCCCTATCGAAACAAATCGCCGGCCAACGTTATAATACCATAGTTCTTCCGCAGTGGGTAAGAAATGAGCAGACTTGGTTACGATCGTATCAAACAACCACCCAAATTGGCATCATGTCTTTTCTGAGTAGTAGGAGGCCAAGCAGTACGAAATCCATGGAAAATTCATCCCATTTCCACACAGGAATCTCCACGGCTGTAACAAACCACTAGCCCTCTGATGTTCAAATTTTTACCTGTCTGGAAAAGTCATACATTTGGATACAATACGTAGCCACCTTTCTTGCTTCATGCCATTCCACCAAAAGTATGTTTCAAATCTCTGTACATCTTGGTTGAACCTGGATGAATAGTAAATGGAGAACTATGAGATTCCATCATAACTTTCGCGAAGTGCCTGATCATTAGGAACACATAGTCTATCTTCAAAACACACTCAAACACCGTCATCATCTACTCTGAAAACTCAGTATGTTTACCGTCTTCAACATTTGCACAATAGCCCACAACCTCACCGTCGTCCTTTGAGTTCTTTGATCTTTTGCATGAGGTTAGACTCTATCCTCATACTCGCACCAATAGCACCAGAAACCTCGTACACATAGCTCAATATCCAAACGCTTAAATCAAGAAGGATTATGGAATCAAAACAAAGCTATCATCCCGTTTTTCGACTAATGTGGTCGGCAACCACATTAGCCTTGCCGGTGGTACTGGTGTTATTGTCATAATCTTTCAAAGTTCCAAACCATTCTTCTCTGTCTCATGTTTAGTCTCTCTGAGTAAAAATATATTTGAGACTTTATGATCTAATAAATAATATCACAACTTCTCCATCAGATAGTGTCTCCAGATTTCAATGCAAAACCACCGCAGCTAATCAAGATCATGTGGTTGGATAAGTTTACTTCATAATGTTTTCAGTTGTCTTGAAGCGTAGGCGATCACCTTCCATGTTTGCATCAAAACAAACCCAAACCTTTCTTCGATGCATCACTTGTATATCTGAAAAATCCAACCGGATACCTGATGGTATGAGTCAATATCGGAGATAGCATGACACAATCTCCGTTTTCAATTCCCAAAAACTCTCCTGACGATCATCCGTCACACAAACTTCTCACCCTTTCTTTAATCAGCTGGGTAAGAGGTTAAAGCTAATCGGGAGGAAACAGTAAACCCTCAAAAAACGTCGGTAATAGCCAGCAAAGCCCTGAAAACTTCACTTCGTTCACCGTAGTAGGTCTCGGACATTTGGTGATAGCTTCAACCTTTGATGGATCCATCATGATGCGTCTGCAGATAAATATGACCTGGAATGCGAACTTTCTGTAACCAGAACTCGCACTTCAAAACTTCGCATTTACAAAAACTTTTTTTTTTCTGTCTAAGAATCTCCAACACAATCCGTAATGTTCGTCATGTTCTTTTCAGGACTTGGAGAAAGCAGAAGATGTCGTCGTGTAAACCATATCGAACTTATCAAGGTATCGTGGAAAATACAGTTCATCAATATAATCACTGGAGGAGCATTAGTCAGACCGAAGGGCATAACAAAACTGTAGTGGCCATAACGCGTCACGATAAGCAGTCGTCTCGCTCATCGCTCTCACGGCTCCGCACGCACACCTCGCTCTCGCACTCGCTCTCGCTCGTCTACACGCTAGCGTAGCTCACCATTTAGAAAAATATTTGGCCCTTGCAGTTGGTCAACAAAGCGTTCGATTCGCGGAAGAGGAGACAGCGGTACGATTGTAACTATGGTTCCGCGCGCTCCACGCACGCCTCGCCTTCTCGCAATAATACAAGCGCACTCGCGCGCACACATATCCACGCTGTTTCCCTTAACAATATTAAGACGGTGCACCCCAAGGGCGAAACACTGGGTCTAATAAAGCCAGTCTCCAACATCTCTTTATGAATGCTTTTTCAATCTTTGTCACTCTCGCGCACAACCGGGTTGCCATACGATACGGAGCCTTTGAGATAGGTTCAGCACCGGGAATTAACTCAATGCCAAATTCAATCTCTTTAGCCAAAGGAAGTCCAGGAAGTTCATCGGGAAAAACATAGGAATCACGAAACACAAAAAGATTTTCATTATTAGGACTCTCCAAGATGTGTCCGTAAACAGAAGCCAGAAAACCTTGGGCACCCATGAGAAATCAAGGTACGTGCCCTTCATAGCAGAGAAGAGCTTAACGGAATTAAGCGTTGGTGAGGAACCATGATAAACAATTCCAGAGTTGGCGAAGTTACAAAGATCACAGTCAAGCATAGCAGTAATGGTTAGCTCGTGAGAAGCCACATAATCCATGTCCAAGAATCACATCAAAGCCCTCGAACCATCATGGATTAGGAAGTGTAATTCGCAAGCCGAATACGATCATCCAAAGTATAGGGCAGTTAACATATCATGGTTCAATGAGCATATGGTTTTTCATTGGGGTTGAAATGATTACACGTTCGATTAATGGTGTAGGATTCATATTAAGTTTCTACGGGTAGTCACCATCTGAACGATCGAGAAAACGATTAGCAAACGAAAACAAGATAGGTTACGGAAGAGAGTTACGTAGAAGTAGGGCTGAGCAAATAGACCGGTGGACCGGACCGGACCGGAAAACCGGACCGAACCGGACCGACCGGACCGCGGTCCGGTCCACGGTCCGGGGTTTTGGACCAATTCGGTCTTCGGTCCGGTCCGGTCCGACCAAAAACCCGAGATTAAGCCTTATAGGACCGGACCGGACCGACCCGGACCGGACCGTACCATTTCGGTCCGGTCCACGGTCCGGCTTTTTAGACCATTTCGGTCTCGGTCCGGTCCGGTCCTAGCCGGTCCGGTCCGGTTTTGGACCGTTGCTTCCACCTAGCAGATTGGAACCTCAATGTCTACCAATCCTCACAGGTCATAGCCTACGGCTCTAACGGTCATAAGACTCTTTGTCATGAAAACCTGGCTCTGATACCATCATAATTGTAACGCTCCGACCCAAAAGGGTAGAAGTATTACAAATATGGTGTGTGACATAAAAGCATCATAATCATATCACAAGCATAAACAGCGGAAGTCTTAATAAATAACCAAAGGATAATAAATAACATGACTTAAGGTACACTAAGTTCTCAAAAGGACAGATTTTCCAAACGAAAAGAACCGAAATAACGAATGTCTCGAGAAAGCAACAAATCATATATCAAAACTAAGATCTTTAGGGTAAGAAGCCACACTCATGCACTCACATCCGGAAAGCAAACCCAGTCCTAGCTTATATTTACTGCCGCAGGGAAAAGAAAGTGCGGTGAGCTTCAAAGCCCAGTGAACAGAATTATAATCGAATGCAAAGATAATGGGAAATCAAAGGAATACGATATAAGGTACAACGAATATCACACGGATGATCAAAGGGATACAAATAAAGGTAAGAAATCAGAAGCCAATTAATAGTGTAATGGTAAGATGAATCAGACGTCAAATCAAAGTCCAATTCCAAGCCCAAAACAATATATAATAGTAAACCATGGAGTCATGAGCTCCCAAAATTCGTGGAAAGACGTTGGAATGCACCCAACCTCAGTCACAAATATTCATATATCCATAATGTCTATAATCCATCTAATACAAAAACAAATTAGGATGCATCCATACGCCCCTTAGCAAAATAAATAATCTTATAATGCGCATTAATAAAATTAATTGCGGGACGGCGTGAGAATCACTCACTCACACATGAGTCGTTGCCATAAGGTGCATCAATGACTAGGCAATGATACCTTCATGAATCCTAGGAAACAAATAGTGGCTGGGTCTCAACTGAAAAGGGTTCAAAGCAAAGTCATATCAAAGTTCATTTCAAATGGTCTTTCATAGCAAAGGTTCAATGTCAAAAGTTCAAATATCAAAGGTAGCATAGCAGGGTTCATATAGAACATAATAACATATCATATAAGAGAACCAAGATAAAAGGCTCAGAGCAAATGAAGCAAATCCACATAAGCAATCAAAGATAGAGAGGCAATATGCTGAGAAACCGTAACGATAAGGTCGAATATAGGTACCTTATTCCGAAAGCCAAACAATAACCAAGAAAACACCTCAGGAATATCAAAATCACTCCCTCTTGACCGAACCTAAAGAAATGATGAATTTGAATTACAAACCATTCATTTAAGTTATACTTTCCATTTTTAGTAACTTTCTATTTTTAGTAACTTTCCATTTTTAGTAACTTTCTATTTTTAGTAACTTTCTATTTTTAGTAAGTTTCCAAAATTAGTAACTTTCCATTTTTAGTAATATTCATCATTTGAGATTCTATTGAGCATTTTGAATAGCTTAAGGACTTAATATGCCAACCTTATAAGTTTAGGGTTAAATATATGACAATTTCCATTTTATGGTTTTTAATATGCAAAATTAACAATTTTCGAGGTTTAAAAGGGTAAATATCAAAGTTTCACATTTTATTCAGATTATACCTTCCATTTTCTATATTTACAAGTCAAACCCTTAATTTACACAATTTACATATTTAGCCCTTTTTGTTTATTAATTATTTAAACAATATCTTTAATTATCCATAATTACAAAACAAGTCCTTATAGATTCAAATATGACAAATTCATACTTTATACATTAAATACTAACCAAACCTTATACTTTTCAGAATTTACAATTTCAGTCCCTCTATTTTAATTAATTAATTTCTAATTACTTATTATATGTAATTAACCATTTTAATCCAAAATAATATCAATATGACATTTTATACCCCCCAACTTATTTTATACAGAATATAATAAATATAATAACATGTCTAAAACAGACCCCATAGTTTCAGAAATTACAAAACAAGTCCTTATACTTTTAAAATCACAATCGGCTAACAAATAAATCACTAAAACCCTAATTAAATTTTTCCCAATCACAACCACAATTATTACCCAATCATTAGCATTTATTGCACCTGGAAAAATTATCAAAACCCTAACCCTAATTTTATTTCTTTCCTTTTTCTTTAATTCGAAATCGGCAAACAATGATAAATCCCCAATAATTATTCGAATTCATCCTAAATTTTTCCAACAATTTATCTGAGTCATATATGATATAAAAAAAATTTATAAAATCTAAATAACATGCATGATAATTTTTCTTAAGCATAGGACGAATTAATGTGATTAAAAATGAGGTACAAAAATACCTTTGATGATCCTTGGTGATTTTTCGAATTATTGAACCCGGTTGTGATTTATGAACCCAAAACAAATACCACAATCGAACCACACCTTAAACAATCTTTCCAATATTTTTCCCCCCTTCCTTGACCTTCTAAACACCCTAAAAAAATCGTGCTTGCCCTGGAAAAATTTCTTATGCCGCATCTGATTTTATTAGGGTTTCGGTGTTATTGTTTTAAGGAATTATCAAATGAAATGTATATAAAAGATATACTAGGGAATTATGCCGAGTCATATGGGCTTTCAAATAGCTCAAATCTGATTTTAATAATTAGCCAAATTTATTTTATCATTATCTTAATTTATTTTGATTTAATTTGCAATATATAAATAAATAAGTATACTTAATTTCGGCATAAATATATATATATATATAATATTAATTATTTTTCTTACATAATATAAAGTATTTTAACCTTACATAAATTTCATAATTGTCATATGTTGTCTTTTCATAATTTCTATAATTAAAATGAACTTTATTCATGCTTTTATGTATTTTTCTTGCATTAGGGGTATTTTGGTAATTTTACACTTATTGAGATTTTTAGGTTTTACAAAGTTAATGCTGCTGAGAATAAGTTAGTACTATTTGATTAGTTAGTACTGCTTATATTATATGTATTAAGTTATTTGTTTATAGAAAAGTTATTTTTTTACAGAAAAGATTATGGATACTTAGGAAAGTATTGTAAGCCGACTAGGGCTCCTTGGTGTATAAAAGGAGGTCCTAGGGCATAGAGTTTGATATATTTTATAAATCTTTTGAAGTCTTAGACGTATAATTCATAGCTTCAAGGTCTTTGTAACCCTAATACTTTGAGAGTATTCATATTATTATCATTAATAATATTGGAGCTTATTTGTTAAATTGTAAGTTCATTGAATTACAGTTTCATTGATAATTCTTCTCTAATCTTTAATACATTCAAACACAGTTTCTACTATACTTGTGTTAGATTTATCTAATATAACTAAACCTTAAACAAGATTAAGGAATTCGATCTATTGAAGTGGGATAAACAGGCCTCTTTTCATTTTCCTTGATATCCAAAATTACAAAGTCTAAGGGGTATACATGTTCAGCGACCTCAACTAATACGTCCTCAAAATTCCTAAAGGGTAAATGTACGAGTGACTAGCTAGTGAGAGTCTAATGTCTGTCTCAGCTGGCATCTCATCGGTGAGTTTCATGTAAGTAGAGTAAGGCATAACGATCACATCGGACCCTTGATCGACGAGGGCGTTCGCGTGCTTAAGGCCCCCTATGCTGCAAGGTATTTTGAAATTCCCTCCAACGTCCTCCTTTTTTGTTATCTTCTTTTTGAG
>BQNB010076591.1:0-31114 GCA_026074375.1 Tanacetum coccineum
AAGGTTAAAGACATGTTGGAATGGAAGTATAAACATTATACAAGTGTTGGTTAATTTATAAAAAGTATATATAAATTAATTATTTAAAAGTTTACTTGTTAAGTTATAAGTAAATGAAAGGACAAGTCTTGGACAAATGATGGACATAAAATCTAGAGGACCCTAATTATGTATGACATGTGATATGAAGTAAATTAAAAAGCTTGTACAAGGTTAATCAAGTAATATGTCATGAAACACAATTTATAAAGTTTTTATAATCTTTGTAAAAATCATAAAACCTTCTGATCAAATTCGGAATATAAGATATTTATTTTATATTTTATTAAAATACTACATGTCGTGAGGATCGTAAGCATATAAATAACTCGAAAATCCGAGCTATAACGAAGAAGTTACGCCATTTGCAAGTTTACGATAATAAATATATAAAAGTGTGTTTATAAAAATATATTTATAAAAAAACTTTTTGAAAACAGAAACTTACACTTTTCATAATCTAAATAAATTGTTAGATTTTTAAATTATGAATCCATAGGTATAAGGAACACTAAAATCGGAGTTAAAACGAATAAGATAGGACTTTTACGAGATTTCGATAATTAAATTTATAAAAATAATTTTATAAATAATCATGAACGGTAAAAACTACTGTTCATCAGTGAGTTAAAAATATTAAAATATAATATTTTGATACATCTTCTTAATACGAAAACGTGGACATAAAGAACGTACAAAACGGACTTAAAACGAGAAGGATACGCCATTTTTACTAAAGTCATATTTATAAACATTTTTACTATATAAATATTATTTCACAAATAGGTTGCATTCGGACACTTACGTGACGTTTTTCACGTTTCTGATATTATTTGTTATTCATACACTCAAGGTGAGTTCATAGCCCCATGTTTTTACGAGTACAATGATTTACAACTTTTGGGGTGAGAAACATGCATTGTTTTACAAATTGGACGTGAGTGTACATTTTAACATAATTACGTGTTTACCTAAGTAGCGATAACCCACTAAGCCCATTATCATGAACTGTCAATTACTGAGTAAGCGCGGATGTTATAAATAGATCTATTTGGGATTAACCTCCCTGTCCGGGTGAGTAGCGCTCACTGTGTCGGTTTTTCAGACAACGAACGTATACCGTCGAATTTGGGATGTTGCGGGTTAGAACATCATCAAGGGAAATGCAGGCAATTTATATTACAATTCACACATGTCGAGCTTCAGTGTCATGAGCTTAGGGAAACGTAATTACATTTTTGTGATGTTTGCATTTGTTGCATTATCATACACTTGGGAAATCTTGTGGTCCTACATTATACATTTTACAAACCTATGAATTCACCAACATTATTGTTGACGTTTTAAAGCATGTTTTCGCAGAAGGTCAATGAGGTACAAGATAAGGGATACATTGGTGGTCATATTTTGGAAGTCATGTGCATTAAAGATTTGGTCGCATTACATTTTGGGGAAATATTTGTTATGTGGTAGAATCTTTATCTTTTGAACAATGAAGAAGTAAGGCTATGGCCTTTTGTAACAAAAAATTTGTTTAAATCCAATGTATCAGTTTTATGACTCTTTTTGAGGTCGTTCTCATATATATCTCGTGCTATTGATCTTTGAAGTAACACTCCCATGAACCATATTCCGCTGCGACCCGATTTGGGGGTGTTACAATGTGTCCTAATGAGATTTATTTTATTGATCTCTTGGCTCTAAACTCGATTAGTGCGTTTTAGTTTTAGTAATCGAAGGCAAGAGCAGACTACCACCTATTCAATATCAACTAACTCCGAGTGAGAAAGTCAGTAGAAGTCGTGTGTATATCCGTGACAAATAAGACAAGTATCTATTGAGAGAAACTTGAATGGCTGGGAAGGGTTGTGCAGTGCATCACTGGGTCCATGATGTCTTGTCTTCAATACCAGAATTCATCTTTGTGAAAACCGATAGCATATGTATTGACCCGGTTTATGCCTAAGGTGTGTGGAGTGCTTCTTTCTTTAGACCCTTTATCCATACAGTTCTTTTTAATTCTTCAACCCCTTCAATGCTTACCAAGACGTCATTACTAACACCTTGTTGTGATTGTTCCAGTGTTAACTCATGTCTTAGTCGGCATTTTTCCTGTTTCTCAATCATCTTCAAATCATACCTAAGGACTGCTATTTGTAACTATGGATTGCCCTTGGGTAGATCCCCCTTGTTCTGGTTGGATCATAGGACTAATACCTAACCTAACCATCTTATGACTTCAGAATCGTCATCTACAAGCTCTAGCTTGTTTAAAACAAGCTAGTAGTGTCCATAAGCCCATCCAGAACTGGCTTATCATCCATAAAAGAAGCTGTGGTGTATTTGAGAGTGATTTTTGTGATTTTCTCTTAACTACTTAGCCTTTTTCTTCTTTTACTAAAAACAGCTTATAGATAAGCTTGAGTGAGAGCTTCTTAACACATTTTGAAACACAAATCAAACACTTAAGTATCTGAATTTTAAAAACTTGACTTTTAAACTCATAAACTTCAAACTTTCATTAATTCGTAAAAAGAGTACAAGGAAGTGAAATAAACTGGATAAAATGCAAAATGATTAAAAAATTACAATAAAACTAAAATAAGCTAAGAATATATAAGATTAACCTTGCCTCAAAGGCTTACAAAAAGGCTCTAATATATAGCCTTAGTTTTCTCTTTTTACTTGCAGCTGTGCTTCTTTCGTAAGAGCTTCGTTAGTGTTTTGTTGTGTGGGGACTTGACAAAAGTAACCTCAGCCATTCAATCTTCTGTGCTCTTTTAAGTCATCTAAGCATCGAAATTACTTGAAAAGGGTGAAGGGATTGCCACTTTGGTAAATTATACAGCTGTGGGAGGGGGGAAATAGTAGTGGTTGAAAGGATTTATCTAGGGTGTTGAGTAGTTTTGCAGGGAGAAGGTATGGGAAGACATCCCTAGTTGTACCTCTTTTTGTTGGGCGGGAAAGATGGAGTTTGGGAAGGTTGGCAGCTTTGGCCCCTCATCTCTTATAACCTCATTGTTGCGAACTTCGCCCGGTTTGCAATTTCGACCCTTGTCTTTTAACTCTTGTCATACAACTTGAGGTTTGGCAATTTTAGTCCCTTAAGTTGTATTTTCTTCATTTGGCTGACTTTAGACTTTGTCGGGGTTGGCTTTCTGACTTTGACTGACTTTGGCTTTGATTTGACTTTGGCTTTTCCATCCCGTGCTTGGTTTGGTTGTTTTTGGCTTTCTTTTTGAATATCCGTTTCCTGTACAATACAAATGCAAACATACAAATACAATGTATTTTTGGTACGTTTTTAGTCTTTTAAGTCCGTTTTTAATGGAAAATGGTATGTGTAATTAAGCACATACCAAAATCCCCCATACTAAGGTATTGCCGTGCCCTCACGCAATGTTATGAAGTAAACACTTACGAAAACTAAGAATCTCAATCCCCTCCGACTAATAACCTCGAAAAGTAGCTAGGCGTTTGTCAAGGGGAACTAAAGAATCAATAGCTTTGACAAGTCCCGTTTTCACCAATTTTTCGTATGTACACTAACTATCCCTAATATTTTTGGATTTTCCTTTTTCTTTTCTTAACTACCTGTTTGACTTCCTTTATTTTATAAACACTGGGATCATAGAATGAGAAGCGTCCATAGAATAATCTACGGATGTCCTGAAGGATAAATTCGTCGTCCCCGATTTTTCACTAGTTCCAAACCAAGCAATTAAACAAGATCATTTGTCAATATAAGTCTAAATGTTGAGCACTCATACTTATGACTTGTGAACTTTTAACTCCCAACATGGATATATGATTTAAATGTGTGTACTCAATTCAACTCATCCATAGATCAACTTATTTCCATAGTCGTAATTCAAGATGAATCATAACTCAAAGCAACAACTTATTAGGACCTTGTAACTTGTTTTTAAAGAACGAAAATTTAACTGTAGAACTTTTTGCAACATCTTCATCATCATAATCATAAGTTCTTAAAGCTAGGAATGCGTTGCTTAGTTTGAACACCTACCTAGGCCTCGCTCCCTAGTAGGATATCACAACCAACGACCGGTGTTCTTAGTTTGAAAACCCACCCCGTTGCTAGCGTAGTGGGAAATCACATCAACACCTTCTTCCTAATATGGCTAAAGATAGGTGTCTTAGTTTGAACCCTCACCTAGACCTCGCTTCCTGGTGAGATATCACAACACACCAAATCCCTAGAAGTAAAGATGTCTTAGTTTGAACCCCCACCTCGTTGCTAGCGGAGTGGGATATCACGACACATCTTTTACTTGCTCCATATACTCAAATGTATGCTTCATTGGCATAATTTCAATATTCCTGCATTTTTGCATTCATATTTCAATTCATGCTTCTTTGGCATTTTAACTTTCAAATTACTAAGAACAGAAAAACCTCGTTTTAAAGAATCAAGTTACAAATTTGAAGCTTTTTCTAAAAACATCGATTGACTTAGTTGAATTGAAATGAGCACGTATGATTAGGTGGATTAGAAGCTAATGGGAGAAAAAGCCACAAGTTACTCATATAAGCTGTTTAGAAAATCGTGCTCAACACATAAACTTAATTTAACTCTATCACTTCTTGTTTTTCACCTATTAAAATTCGAAAGCAATAGATCGTGAAAGCTTAGCCTACAAGCGGTAAGTTAGACTAGCTATGGGGGGGGGGGGGGGGGGGGGGGGAGGGGTGGGGGGGGGGGGGGGGGGGTGGGGGGGGGGGGGGGGGGGGGGGGGGGGGGGGGGGGGGGGGGGGGGGGGGCCACAACACCCCGATCGAGTCAAAAATTATTCTCATCTACCCCATTAGGAACGTCGAAACGTGCAAAACACTATTTTCAATTTTTTGGATTAATTTTTAAATTTTTCATTATTTTTTTTTATTTTTTTTGCAACAAATTTTGTTGGTACTAATGGTATTACGTGAAACAACGGTGCAGGCAAAAATCAAATCGAAGATCCCAAACCCCAATACTCGAACTAACAGCGTCCTTCGATGTTTTGAAATGGTCACCTACGTAAATCAAAAGCCGTTTATTAAGTGTGCCAAAAGATAAAACGTTATCAATAATTAGGATATGGATTCCCAAAATGAAGCTGAGGATGTGAAACTCTTGATAAAAAATACAAGCACGGGAGTCTTCACAATCCGGGCGATCCTGGACAATTAACAACACAAACACGAAACATGGGTAATGGAAGAGGCGAGCCTCCACACAACAAGAAAACACTTATTCATTTCTACACAATACTACGATAAGCATGGGGTGCCTCCCACGAAGCGCTTGTTTTAAGGTCCTATGCCCTTGACAAACGAACCCGACCCCCGAATTTTGGCCCATGGGAACGTTTGGAGATCGGGAGTACCACATTGGTACGTCCCCTCCAAAGTAGTGCTTCAAACGATGACCATTCACTTTGAAATTTGGCCCGAAGTTTTGGGATAACTCGATAGTGCCATATGGAAAAACTTGGGTTACAGTGAATGGTCCACTCCAGCGGGTCTTAAGCTGCCGAGGAAAATCTTCAATCTAGAGTTAAAGAGGAGGACTCGATCACCGACGTTGAAAACGCGGTTTTTGATCTTGGAGTCATGGATTCTCTTTGTTTTCTCTTTGTAGATCAAAGAGTTTTCATAGGCATGATCACAAAGTTCATTAAGTTCATTGAGTTGAACTTTTCTGTGATCACCCGCGGTTTTGATATCAAAGTTTGTATGCTTAAGGGCCCAGTAAGCTTTGTGCTCGAGCTCAATCGGAAGATGACATGCCTTCCCGTACACTAGCTTGTATGGAGTACACCCGATGGGTGTTTTGTAAGCTGTACGGAAGGCCCAAAGTGCGTCATCTAATTTATCCGACCAAGAGGCACGATTTTCGCCCACGGTCCTTTCAAGAATTCGTTTCAAACCACGATTGGATACCTCAACTTGTCCACTTGTTTGTGGATGATACGCGGTGGAGAGACGATGAGTGACTCCGTATTTAAGCATGACCTTTGCAAATTGGTCATTGCAAAAATGGGTTCCGCGATCACTTATGATTGCACGAGGGGCACCGAATCTGGCGAAGAGAGATTTAAGAAATTTGCAAACAACTCGGGCATCATTGGTGGGGAGCGCTTTTGCTTCAACCCATTTTGATAAATAATCAACGGCCACGAGTATATATTTGTTCCCTCTTGAAGACGGGAACGGCCCCATAAAATCAATGCCCCACATGTCAAAGATTTCGCAAACTTGGATAGAGTTTTGTGGCATCTCATCACGTTGCGAAATTTTGCCTTGACGTTGACAAATGTCACATCGGGTGACAAAGTCGTGGGCATCCTTGTAGATCGTGGGCCAATAGAAACCTGAATCGAAGATCTTTTTAGCGGTGTAATTGGCACCGTAGTGTCCCCCGGTGGGTCCACTGTGGCAAGCTTTAAGAATGTCAAAAGCTTCTTGCCCCGAAACACAACGCCTAATTACTTGGTCAGCACAGATCTTGAATAGAAAGGGGTCGTCCCAAAAGTAGTGTTTGACGTCTTTGAAAAACTTTCTTTTCTGCTGAGACGACATTCCTTTGATCATAAAATTCCCCGCATGGTAGTTTGCAAAATCGGCAAACCATGGGGCATTATCATCACCATGAAAGGTAACCATCCCAAGTGTCTCGAGAGGAAATGTTTCTGTAATTTCCTTTTTCTCGAGCTCACTTTGATGGGGATTTTCAAGTCTAGAATGTGGTCTGCGGCGAGATTTTCTGCTCCATTTATTATCACGGTTAACGACATCAATTCTTGGAGCACAAAACCATCGAGCCAATCTTGGCTCTAGCAGCTTGCTTACAATCATGTACGTGAGAGCCGAATGGTCCGTATACCCTATGCTCTGGACCAAGACAAATATGGCCGGAATTCGCGAAAGCATACACTACGGCAAGTAATTTCTTTTTCCATTGTTTGTAATTTTGCTGAGCCTCGGCGATAAGTTTTTGCTTGCATAGTGTATCGGCTGGAAGTGCTTGGTCTTACGTGCCCTAGGACGCCCAACACAAAATCACTTGCATAAAAAAAAAAAAAACAAAAACAAAAAAAAAATAAAAAAATGAAAAAAAAAAAAAAAAACACACATGATTCAAAGGCATGTCCCAATCGGAGAGCAACTAGAATTAGAGAGACCTGGGTTAACTTCATCTTAAGGGTTTCAAATGCAGTCGATGCATTCCTCCGAGAAGAGAAATGGAGTTTCTTTTTCAAGTAGTGGGTCATAGGCCCGGGCGATTTTGGAAAATCCTGAATAAATCGTCGGGAGAATCCGGCGTGGACCGAAAAACTGCAATACCCTTCACGTAGTGGGATGAGCAATTTTGCAATACATCACTTTTTGATTTATTATACCCAATCCCAGATTTAGAAATCGATGGCCAAGGACTATACCTTCCTATAACCCATAAAGTGGCATTTTCCCAATTTAGCATAAAAAGATTGGTGTCTTCACACCGTTGGAGCATTTTGTCTAAATGGGAAAGCAAGAGAGAAAGAATCACCGAAAACTGAGAAATCATCCATGAAGACTTCCATGGTTTTCTCAATCATATCATGAAAGATTGCAACCATACACCTTTGGAACGTGCCCGGTGCGTTGCATAACCCAAAAGGCATGCGACGATAGGCAAATGTCCCGTAAGGGCAGGTGAAGGTAGTCTTCTCTTGATCAAGTGGGTCAATTGGGATTTGAAAGTAGCCGGAGAATCCGTCCAAAAAGCAATAGTACTCATTTCCGGCTAATCTTTCAAGCATCTGATCCATGAATGGTAAAGGGAAATGGTCTTTACGAGTTGCATCATTGAGTTTTCAGTAATCGATGCAAACTCGCCATCCCGTAACCAACCTAGTGGGTATTAATTCATTTTCTTATTTTTCACACGGTTAGCCTCCTTCTTAGGACACAATGAACCGGCTCACCCAGGGACGGTCAAGATAGGTAAATTAACCTGCATCAAGAAGTTTGATCACTTCTTCTAATAACCTCATGGATTTTGTGTTAACCCTTCACTCTGATGGGAACTACGGGTTTGGCGTTTTCCTCCATCAAAATCTTATGGGTGCAAAATTTTGGATCACCCCTTAATATCAGAAATCTTCAACATGGCATGTTTGTGTGACTTAAAACCTGATCAGGGCTGTTTTTTTATCCTCTTCTTCAAGTTTTAGCGATTAGACGTAATTTGTCTTACACCCTCCAAAAATGCATACTCAAGATGGGATGGTAAGTCTTTGAGTTCAAGGTCGGGAGGATCTTCACATGAAGATTTGACCTTTTCAGGCACATTAATTTCACAAACTGTGACGATGGAGAATTTGGTCCTATTGATCACACTTAACATTCCTCTGTAAACAATATCTCCCTCAGAATCATAGATTCCGTCAACACCTGGTGGTATCGAATCATCATGTTCAAGAAATTCATCGATCTCTTCCATTAGAAAATCACTTCCTCCCAAAGGGAGTGAAAGATGGAGAGCGAGAATCGATCATTAGGTCCGACGTAGAGTTGGGATTGCCTTTCAGAAATTACAGTACTTCTTAACATATTCTTCACAAGCAGATGTCAATAACATCAACCGGTTAACCCGACTTCCTAAGGTATTGTAGGAGAAAAAGTCTTAGTATCACCAACTTTAAAGGTCACGGATTGGTCATCGAGCCTAAGGGTCATTTGTTCACCGTGGACATCGATCAAGGCACGTGCCTCTCAAGAAAGGTCTTCCTAAGATTAGGGGAACCCGAGGAGCGGCAACGTAATCAACGACCACAAAATCGCGGGAAAGAAGAACTTCCAACCTTTCATCACGAAAACATCCTCCGCGAGCCGGTAGGAGTAAAATCGTCGGTCCGGCAAGTTCAAGTATCATTCGGGTTTTGGTCAAAGCTGGGAGACTTAGTTCTTTCCAAATGGAGAGAGGCATTAGGTTGATGCTTGCACCGAGATCGGCCAAGGCTAAGCATTCATTCATCTCCGGAAAATCACACGGTATAAGAAATCTGCCAGGGTCTCCAAGTTTCTCGGGAAACTTTTTTAGGATAACCGCCGAGCAATTCTCGTTTACCGGTGTCTTTGTCAACTCAATCATCTTATCCTTGTCATTAAGGAGCTTTCTAAACATTGGTGCAAATTTGGGCATGTGTAGGAGAGCGTCCGCGAAACTTAGCTCGAAATGGAGATTCCGAAAAATCTCCATAAATTTTGAAGCTAGAAGATTGTCTTTTTCACGGAGCTTTTCTTTGTTGGCCCTTGAAGGATAAGGCAAGGTTGGTTTAGTCTTTGAAGCAACAACGGGTTCACCAATTTGGTCATTAGTTTGGACCACTGGAGGTTGGATGTTTTTTACGGTAGCTTGGTTGCACCGTATCCTTTGTCACCTCGGGTTCATTTTCCTTCTCTTTAGGAGGAGAAGAAATTTGAGGTCCATTATAGGAAACACCGCTTCGGGTAGTGATTGCTTTCACATCACCTTTCGGGTTAGCAATGGTGTTGCTTGGAAGAGAACCCGAACCCGAAGTAGAAGCGGTATTACTATTCACGAATTTGGTGATTAAGTCCGTTATATTTGCCATTTGATTTTGCATATTTTGCATAACCGCGTCATTAGCTTTGACGTAGTTATCAAAATCGGGCTTAGACACACCTGATGGTAGTGGAACTGGAGCTTGGTAAGCTGGAGCTTGAAAAGTCGGGGGTTGATTAATCTGGGGTTGGTAAACTTGTCCTTGATTGAAATTATTACCCCGATTTTGGTTAAAATTGTTCCCCCGATTTTGGTTGAAATTGATCCCCCGATTTTGGTTGTTTTGATGGTTTTGCATAGGAGGAAAACCGGGAGGTCGAATTTGGTTTGCAACCATCTGAGGTCGGTAACTGGCATTCCCTTGGTTGTAGTTAACTGCGGCGGCTTGTGACACGTATTCTTGGATATTGTCACGATAGATGTTGCCATCGGTGGCTGGACAATTTTGGTAAGAATGACCACCCCCGCAAGTTACACAACTTTGCTCGACTGCTTTTACAGGAGCGGGAGCTGGAGTTTGGTTTTTCTTATCGAGAATCAATGCTCTAACCATATCTTTCAGCTCAGCAACATCGGATGAAACTGCTGGGGTGGAAGAGCTCGTACTCACTTTGGAAACAATGGCCTTGCTTCGTGATTGACGAACTTTGGACTTGCTCTCGATGATTTTTAGGCATTCTCGAGGCATTTTATCCAGAAAGTTACCACCCGCAGCGGAGTTTAATGAATCTTGATCATTCGAATTTAGGGAATTATAGAATGTATCGAGTTGATGCAATTCTGAAAACCCATGATGCGGGCATCCCCTAAGAAGATCATTGAATCGGTCCCATGCCTCGTAAAACGTTTCATCAAATTTTTGTTGAAATCTTGTGATTTCATTTCGAAGATTTGTTGTTTTAGAGGGAGGGAAGAATTTGTTAATGAATTTCGAACAAGATCATCCCATGTAAAGAATCGTTAAGGGGGCTCTTTTTCCAAGCCAATCCGGGCTGCTCCCGCAGGGAGAAATGGGAAAAGCATATGCTTAACCGACTATGCGGGATGGTTTGGGAACTTCATCGTAGAAGTGATCTTGTGAAATATCGGAATGTGGGCCATGTGGGTCTTCTTTATCATGTCAAAAAAATTGCTTGTTTGAACAAGAGTACGTAGACCATGCTTTGATCACAAAGTTGTTCGCGGTAATTTCGGGAACAACGATTGCATCCTCGTAACCCTCGGTGGGTGCCTCGAGCAATTGAGCCATAATACGATTATCGTCCATCGTAACTATGGGAGGATTGAAAATTTCTTGATTGTTATTAGGGTTCTCAAGATTTGGTGGTTCAACAGAAGTTTGTCGGACTTGTTGTTGTCGACGTTTACGGGCTTGAGAACGAGTGCGCATGCACAAAATAGAAATATAAAAAGAAAATTTACACTAATTTTTTTTGGTTTTTTCAATGATTATTCACAATGATTTAACGGACAATGAGATAAGACTACTTCTACCACTAATCCCTTACTTCACGGTAGCTCTCAAAAAGATAAACGCACTGGCGAGCGGAGGAGTAGGAATAGCGCGAAGCTTATTTCTCCTTTCGGCTCGTAGTTCCTTGGAACAACCCTCCTTATACCCACTTTTTAGCTTGTTTAACTTTTCAAGGTGAGCCGTATGTCGTAAGAGACACAAATGGCAAGTTTTTAAATCTTTTTCTCTCTGATTTGGAACCAACAAGTTCACCGGAAGTTAGTAGATAATACCTCAATTGAGAATATTATATTTTGGTATTTTTTTAAACCAATTTGTGTATTTATTTCTTTGTTATGGAAAATGTTTTTTAATCTTGGCTTTTTCTTTTGTTTTTATATGATAATTATACTAATAAAAGAAAATGAAAAATATTTTTTTGTACTTTTTATGTTTTTATAAAGGAAATATTCACAGCTTTAAACACAAATTGTCAATACGTAGCGATAAACCTTTTCACAGCCTCCCCGGCAGCGGTGCCAAAATTTTGGCTCGCTTCTTCTCACCCCTATTTATATACCAATAAATGTAAATACACAACAAGGATCAGAATCCGCGAGGCCAAAGAAACCGGAAGCAGTATAGGGTGTCTCCGGGTCGTTATGTCCTAACGAGGCTTGAATTGAAAATCGAAAGACGAATTGATACTCGATGTTTGAAAATGACAAGGAATGATTTGGTACTAACACTAATAAGCAAATGCACGAAAAGAGAAGCAAGGAAAGTAAGCTAGAGCAGGCCTAAAAGCTAGGAATGGTAAAAACACTTAAAACTTTTATACTAAGACACAAATAAGCTCAAACAAACTTAATACAAATTAAATAAGCTAAAATAACTCTAAATAAGCTATTTCAAAAAGCAAATAAGCTTAATTAAGCAAGAAAAACTCAGCAGTACTAACAACAGTACTAACAGTTTTAACTAACAGTACTAACTTGGAGTTAGTACTGCTACCTTTAAGTTAGTACTGCTAGCTTAAGGTTAGTACTGTTAGTTCAATGAAGCAAGAAATAAGCAAATAAGCTAAAACAGATATTTAACTAACCCTAATAAGCACTCAGTAATAAGAATGAGCAACTAGAATAAACTACAATGGCAAATAACTGAAAAGCTACAAACCGATACACTATTGAAAATACTTTCAAGAATATAAGCTTACTCTTAAAGACGTAAAGGGAAAATGGTTATCTACTCTAAAAAGCTAAGAAAAATCTTAAATAAGCACCAAAAATAATAAGCTGATAACTAAAATAACCACCAGTACTAATCAGTTTTACTAACAGTACTAACTTGGAGTTTATAACTGCTGCTTTAAGTTAGTACTGCTAGTTTTAAAATCCAAAAAAAAATGAACTAGCAGTACTAACTATGGGTTAGTACTGTTAGTTCAAAATACCCCTTAAAGTTTTCACAAATCATTTTTCTTTTTATATTAAGCTGATTGACTTTGTCTTCTCTACAATACTTAGCCAAAGACTTCAGCTTTGGCGATCAATTCTTCAATGATAAACCCTCAGAAGCCGATAATGAGAAGACAACAACAAATACAGAAGCTGAATCAATGGTGTCCATCACAATCCATCAAGACACCTCTGCTATCCCTCCTATGACATCACCGGTGATTGATCTCGTGTCTAGACCCGATTCTCCCAACGTTCATCAGCCACTACCAACCACCACAACCGCCACTGCAACAACAACAACAACAATTATGACAACTATTCCTCTACCACCTCAGCCACAACAAGGTTCCTCAGATTCCATCTTAATCAACCGCCTAGGAGAACTCGAACAACATATCGCGGATTTGGTGGATGCGAACCAAGCCCTGGAGGAAAGATTAGACAAACATGGGTCCAGACTGTACAGGTTGGAGAATCAAGATATTCCCAATCAAGTGAGCAAAGCTGTGGATGAAATAGTCACGGATGCTGTTGACTGGGCTATGCAAGCACCACTCAGGGAACGCTTCAGAGACCTGCCAGAAGCTGATATGAAAGAAATTCTTCACAACCGAATGTGGGAATCCAAATCCTACCAAACTCATGAAGATCACATGACGTTGTACGAGGCTCTGGAGAAGTCTATGGCCCGAGATAACAGTGACCAGCTCCTGTCTGACTTGGCTGAAGCAAGGAAAAAGAAGAAAAAGAGACAGGGCTCACCTAAAACACCACCTGGCTCTCCACCTCATCCTCCACCACCAGCAGGTCCCTCTGGAACTTCAGGAGCCTCTGGCGCTTCTGGGTCGTCTCAATCACCACCTCCTCCTCCACCTCCATCCAACAATCAGGGTGGTCAGTCTACAAGCACCGCTGCCCCAAGCTCCTCAAAGACGGCTGCTTCAGCAGAATATACGGCTTGGACGATGACCGACACCAGACTTAAGCCGTCTGTCTCACCAATTCCTGAAGAACTTCATATGGATGACGATACGACTGCAGACGAACAAGCATACTCATCTAGTGGTGAAGACGTTGGACGTGATCATATTCCCACTGTAAACTTGAGGCAGAGTTGGTGGAAGCCTATCACTGAAGACCGACCTGCTACACCTGAACCTGCCTGGTCCATCCCATCATCTGATCTGACCGTCCCAACGAACAACTGGGCCTCTGCTCTGAAGTCTACCTATACACCTCCACCAGAGAACTCACTACTTGCTCAGATCGGTGATATGGCAACATTCATGGACTGGTATTGCAAAAAGCAAGGAATCTCTGAACTGACTCAAAAAGACCTGGAAGGCCCTGCATACGAAATTGTCAAAGTCTTTCATCCCGACGTAGTTCATCTCCAGTTCCAAATGGAAGAATGCCACAAACTTCTCACCGATCAAGTGGACGATGCAATCCTAAGGTACAACGTCAGCAAACCACTACCGTTGGGTGGTGATCCGGGTCATGTCACAATACAACCGGATTTCTTCTTCAACAAAGACTTGGAATATCTACGGTACGGCCGCAAAATATGCTCAACAGAAAGCCTAATATGTTCATTACAGACATTGGATTTAGACTTTTCCTTATTCAAGCTAGCTTTATGTTTCCTAGGTTGGGCTTATACTTTCTTCTTCTTATTGCTACTGAGTGGTTGCGAGATCTTATCAGTTTTTGTGTTGCCTGAAGGCTTTGATCTGCTAGCACTAGTAGAAGTGATCATTCCCTTAGAAGACGACAACGGGGGATTAAACACTAGATTGGAGGAAGAGCTAATCTCTACTGAAGTACAAATGTATAACTCAATTACGAATTGGTCTCAAATAAGTATTTTACATATAAAATATAATAAGTTTCGAGAAAAATGTTTATTAAAAAAAGTTACATATTTGTAGTACTTGTATATATGTAATAATTTAATTAAATTGTTGCATATCATAAAACTATATGATATTCAGTTTTTTATGAGTAAAACTTATTTAAAATGTTAATAAGTACTTATTAAATTACTACGTTAGAAAAACATATGGCTAAATCTTTCAAATGATTTTAAAGCCTTTATAATGACATGTTACTCTTTTAACGGTGTAATACGTTATTATATGGCTAAATCTTTCAAAACCGGTTGGTATAATGATTTTACAATGATAATAACATTAAAATTTATATAATAAATGCTAAATCTTAAACCAAAAATTCTAAACACTAAATAATTTTAAAAATTTGCCAAATCCACTTAAAGTGTTATATTCTACTAAAAACGTTTTCTATACCTTTATAACGGATTTTTACCAAATATGAAAGTTTTACTATATTTTTGTAATGTAGTAATTTAATAAGTACTTATTAACATTTTAAATAAGTTTTACACATATAATAGCTGAATATCATATAGTTTTATAATAGGTGACAACTTTATTAAATTATTACATATATACAAGTATTACAAATATGTAACTTTTTATAATAAACATTTTTCTCAAAACTTATAATATTTTATATGTAAAATACTTATTTGAGTTCAATTCGTAATTGTGTTAATAATAGGTGACAACTTTATTAAATTATTACATATATACAAGTATTACAAATATGTAACTTTTTATAATAAACATTTTTCACGAAACTTATTATATTTTATATGTAAAATACTTATTTGAGTTCAATTCGTAATTGTGTTATACATTCGAATAGTGTATTGTCTTACAAATGATTTTAAAGCCATTATAATAACATGTTACTCTTTTAACGGTGTCATACATTATCAGATAAATCCGGTTGGTATAATGATGTTATAATGATAATAACATTAAATTTTATATACTAAACGCTAAATTTTAAACCAAAAATTCTAAACATTAAATAATTTAAAAAATTGGCAAAATCCGCTTAAAGTGTTATATTCTATTAAAAACGTTTTCTATACCTTTATAGCGGATTTTTATCAAATATGAAAATTTTACAATATTTTTCTAACATAGTAATTTAATAAGTACTTATTAACAATTTAAATAAGTTTTACACATAAAAAAACTAAATATAATATAGTTTTATGATATGCAACAATTTAATTAAATTATTACATATATACAAGTACTACAAATATGTAACTTTTTTTAATAAACATTTTTCTCGAAACTTCTTATATTTTATTTGTGAAATACTTATTTGAGTCCAATTCGTAATTGTGTTATACATTCGATTAGTGTAACGGTGTAATACGTAATTAGATAAAACCAGTTGGTATAATGATGTTACAATGATAATAACATTAAATTTTAACTAAACGCTAAATCTTAAACCAAAAATTTTAAACAGTAAATAATTTAAAAAATTGGCAAAATCCGCTTAAAGTGTTATATTCTACTAAAAACGTTTTCTATACCTTTATAGCTGATTGTTACCAAATATGAAAATTTTACAATATTTTTCTTACGTAATAATTTAATAAGTACTTATTAACATTTTAAATAAGTTTTACACATAAAAATACTGAATATCATATAGTTTTATGATATGCAACAATTTAATTAAATTATTACATATATACAAGTACTACAAATATGTAACTTTTTTTAATAAACATTTTTCTCGAAACTTATTATATTTTATATGTAAAATACTTATTTGAGACCAATTCGTAATTGAGTTATACATTCGTAGTAGTGTATTGTCTTACAAATGATTTTAAAGCCTTTATAATTACATGTTACTCTTTTAACGGTGTAATACGTTATTATGTGGCTAAATCTTTCAAAAACGGTTGGTATAAAGATGTTACAAAGATAATAACATTAAATTTTATATAATAAATGCTAAATCTTAAACCAAAAACTCAATACACTAAATAATTTTAAAAATTGGCAAAATCCACTTAAAGTGTTATATTCTACTTAAAACGTTTTCTATACCTTTATAGCGGATTTTTACCAAATATGAAAGTTTTACTATATTTTTGTAATGTAGTAATTTAATAAGTACTTATTAACATTTTAAATAAGTTTTACACATATAATAGCTGAATATCATATAGTTTTATACTAGGTGACAATTTTATTAAAAAGGAGAGTTATATTGGATACCAAAAAAAGGTTGGATACTAGGGACTCATCCACATTATCCATCTAAAAAAAAAATCAACGATTGTGATTAAAAGCATTTAATTATTTCATCTATTTTTTAAAATTTAAATATCTCATAAACCGTTAATCATTAAGCAAAAAAAAATATACCATCACGACGAGCATTTAATTATCTTTCTATAGATATCCACTTTGATATACTTTCGACAAAAAAAATTTACGTTTTTTTCACGTCTTTTTCATCTTTTTCATCTTTTTTCCACGTTTGTTTTCAGATGTAGTACGTTATAATAATGACATGCTACACTTTTGTTACACTTTTAACGGTGTAATACGTTATTGGATAAAACGAGTTAGTATAATGATGTTACAATGATAATAAGATTAAATTTTATATACTAAACGCTAAATCTTAAACCAAAAATTCTAAACTAATAAATAATTTAAAAAATTGGCAAAATCCGCTTAAAGTGTTTTATTCTACTAAAAACGTTTTCTATACCTTTATAGCGGATTTTTACCAAATATGAAAATTTTACTATATTTTTCTAACGGTATCTTGAGAGATATAAAGTGGTTCTGGATGCTTTAGTATCATGAGAGAACGCCATGCAGATCCACTTGCTTTAGTTGCTAATCATCAGCAGTCTTCTTCTCAAATCAACAATCATCAGTCTTCTTACAACAATCCATTGTTTCAACAGCAATATTCACCACCTCAATCTCACTATGGAGCAGTTCATCCCTCACATCACTACTTGACTACTTATCCATCTGCACCACTTGCAATCACATACCCGCCATCACAGTATCAGAATGCTTATTCTTCAACAGTTCATCAAGAAGCTTATTCTCAACCACCATCAGTTCCTCAAATAGAATATACTATCTCTACAGCAGACACATTTGGCTGAATTTCGTTAAATAGACTCCGGTCTTGCTGTTCCAGTGTTCAAGCAAGGGGATGATCCCATTGATGCAATCAATAAGATAATGTCATTCTTGTCAACCGTTGTGTCTTCTCATTTTCCATCAACAAATAACCAGCTAAGAACTTCATCAAACCCAAGGCAACAAGCAACAATTAATGATGAAAGGGTAACTGTTCAACCTTATCAAGGTAGACAAAGTTCTTATGCAGCTGGCAGTTCTAGAACTAGAGTGAATGCTTCGGGCACTGGGGGAAGAAATTCAAGTCAGCCAAGAATTGTCAAGTGCTTTAACTGCCAGGGCAGGGTACTGCATGGTTTAAAGAAAAGGTTCTTTTGGTTGAAGCCCAAGGGCAGGGTAAAATTCTCACTGAAGAAGAATTGGAATTTCTAGCTGATCTAGGTATTCCTGAAGGCCCTGTCACACAATCAGTCATCACTCATAATGCTGCCTATCAAGCTGATGATCTGGACGCCAATGACTCGGATTGTAATGATAATGCATTGATGAATCAAAGTGTGCATGAGATGTCGTATTCTGAACACACTAATCTTGTGGAACAACCAGAACATGAGATCACGAGTGATTCTAACATCATTCCTTACTCTCAATATCTGATTGAGTCATAAAATTCTGTTCAGGATACTAACTCTTCTACTCAACAAGATGCTATGATTTTGTCTGTGATGGAACAACTATCTGTTAAAGTAGATGATGTGATTAGGGAGCAACGAGAGCGTTATCCTTTGCAATTTGATCAGCTTGAGATGCCATGATTCTGCAAAGAAAGTTGACCAATACAGTTTATATATATAACCAAGTTTATACATGTTCACTATATGGCAACCTTATTACTGAAACACATAAAGGAAGGCACTTAGTGATTTAATCGTTTCCTTAATAAATTGACCTAATTTGTCTTTTTAAGGACTTGACCTAAATCACCTCCAGATAGGAGTGATCTAAACCGCCTCCTTATAATATGAACTAAATTGCCTCCTTAAGTAGTAGGACTAAATCGCCTCTTAAAGGGAGGGACAAAATCGCCTCCTAAAGGATTAGATCTATTTTGCCTCCTTAAGGGAAGGACTAAATCGCCTCCTAAAGGGAGGGACTAAATCGCCTCCTAAAGGGAGGGACTAAATCGCCTCCCGAAGGATATGCCTGTTTCGCCTCCTGAAGGGCAGGCCTATTTCGCCTCCTGAAGGAGGGACTAAATCGCCTCCTTCAGTGATCCTAATTCGCCTCCATATTTTATACTTTGATTTTAAGTCCTTATTTCGGTTTCATTAGCATCTTTATCATGTTTAGAGCTTACTCAAGCATTTATAACAATTTTTAACCACAAACTCATAAAATCATGATTAACTTGGGATGTGTGTTCATTAAGGTGTAGAGAACAAATTCCTAATTATACCTTGAACACGAGAAGGTCTTGATATGGATATTGAGGTGACTGTGATTCTTTTTAGGGTTGGGGATGAAATAGACAGCGAAAAATGTTAGTGAGATTGTGTAAGTGTTAAAAAGAAACGGGTATAGGGTTATTAAAAAATGAGTTTTCCTTTTTGACACATTTGCCCCCTTAACATTAATAGCTTTAGCAGTTTTGTTTATAAGTTTGTTAGGATATATAAAGTTAGTACATTGGCACATGAAGCCCCTAAGGTTTTAACTAGTATACCTAATAACTTATATTTGCACTTTTACTCCGTAAAGGCATAAACAAATAACATTTAAGGCACACATAAGCTAAACTTAATTAACTTTCCTTAACAATGATATTCCGTTATTGTTTAAAAACCTTCATTCCTTTTATCACTTGTCCTTTTGAAAAAGAGATTTGGCATTTTCTCCCCCTCAAACAATGACCCGTTTTCTATTTAAAGAGCTGTAGTCGTTGTTTGAGAAGTCAAATGTCTTTTGAAAAGCATTTTTTGATGACTTAATGTGTTATTTTTGAAAATCAAACACTAAAAAATAAGATTTCTCTTATTTTGACACATAAGTGCACTGACACGTACACTTATGGAATATAGGAAGCACGGGTTGTTATGCAAAGTAATCACAAGCTTTTGCATGGTCATGAAGTAGACCATGCCCGAGAAAATTAATTCCCGTTGAGAGGTCAAGTTTCCTTTTTGACAGAATACTTGCCTTTAAGATGATGACCGGGTTGCTATCTGAAATAATAGCAAGCCATTTTTGGCATGTTTTGAAAACTTTTGAACTTTTGCATGAACTTTATTTACAATTCCGTGTCTTTATTGAAAGACATTTCTAGAGTAGTAAATATTATCGTTTGCAAAAGACATGCCATGATTACATATTTTTGTATTTTTCTAATTTTTTAATTTTTTTATTTGTTTTTCTGGTTTTATATTTTTTATGGTTTTTATAAAATTTTATCAAAAATGAAAAATATTTTTGGTTTTTATGTTTTCTTATATACATATATTACAAAGGATATTGGAATAGGTTCCACCACTATTCGTCCTCTTCATTTGCCAACTTTTTCAGAGTGTCAGGAGACATTGATTTCATACCCAGCTTGTCAGAAAGGAATTCAATTCTTTCCCAACACAAAGCCTTAGTGAAGATGTCAGCCAACTGATACTCTGTGTTGACAAAATAAAGTTCGATCACCTCGCTCTCAACTTGTTCCTTAGTAAAGTAAAATCTGATGTCGATATGTTTTGATCTGGAATGTTGGACGTTGTTGCAGCATAAGGCAATGGCGCTTTTGTTATCACAGTACATTGGAATCTTGTTGAATCCAAGGCCGTAGTCGGTAAGTTGTGATCTCATCCAGAGGACTTGAGCACAACAGCCGGACAGGGCGATATATTCAGCGTCCGTACTAGAGATCGCAGCACTTTTCTGCCTTTTTGACGACCAGCTCACAAGTCTATCCCCCAGAAACTGCATATTACCAGATGTACTACGTTGTGTATCTTGACAACCAGCATGATCCGCATCTGCAAATGCTGTTAGTGCAATCAAAGAATCCATCGGATACCATAGTCCCCGATTAACAGTTCCTTTTAGATACCAAAAGATCCTTTTAACCGCATGTAAGTGCTTTTCGGTAGGCCGAGCCTGATACCGGGCACACATGCATATAGCAAATTATAGGTCAGGTCTACTGGCATTGAGGTAAAGAAGGGTGCCAATCATGCCACGATAGTGTGACGGATCAACAGCTTTCCCTTTTATATCCTCATCCAGTTTGGATACCATGGGAGTATCCACTGGGTCACAAGATTCAAAACCATATTTCATTAAAGATTCAAGGGAATATTTTGATTAGTTAATAAAGATGCCTCTAGGACTTTGAGAAATCTGTAGTCCTAAGAAAAATGAGATTTTGCCCATCATTGACATTTTAAATTTTGAACACATGATTTTAGCAAAATGGTCACATAGTTTTGGTGTAGATACAGCAAAGATAATATCATCGACATAGATTTGTAACAGAATAATTTCCTTACCGTCCTTACGGATGAACAGAGTAGGATCCACTGAGCGTTTGTTGAAGTCTTGGGATATCAGGAACAAAGACAACGTATCATACCACGCGCGTGGAGCTTGTTTCAATCCATAAAGAGCCTTCTTTAGCTTATACACGTAATTTGGGTTATCTTGATCCACAAACTTGTCCGGATGGCTAACATAAACCTCTTCCCGTAGATTACCATTCAGAAATGCAGTCTTCATGTCCATTTGATATACGAGCATGTTCATATGAGCGGCAAACGCGAGAAAAATCCTTATAGCCTCTAATCTTGCAACCGGATCAAAAGACTCTTCAAAATCAATGCCTTCTTCTTGACGGTAACCATGAGCCACTAACCAAGCCTTGTTTTTTAGTATCCCTCCCAGTTCATCTAGCTTCACTTTGTAGATACACTTCAAAGTTATAACCATAACTTTATCTGGTTAGGGTACGAGCTCCCATACTCCAAGACGTTTGAACTCATTAAGCTTTTCTTACATTGCTTCAATCCAGTAGGATTGAGTCAAAGCATCTTTGTAGGTCTTGGGTTCAACAGCAGTGAGGAAAGCATCGTAGTAACAGAATAGAGCTTGCTCATGTAATTGCATCCTTGTGGAAACTGGTCTTCCGAGTTCACCGATGATATTTTCAAGTGGATGGTTCTTAGTCCATTTGCTAGAGTGTTTAGAAATTTGGTGATCGGGATGCACAATTCTATGAATAGTATCAGATGATGAAGATTCTTCAGACTGAACTTCTAGAATTGGAACTCCAAAGTACGGATCATTATCCATATGTGCGAATTCAATATCACAATCATCTCCTTCAGCACTTGTAGAAATTACTTGGGATGGTTCAGGTTCAGTTGGAGAATTACTTGGTGATGGTGCATCTTAATCAATGGTAGTAGACGAAGGTGTACCGGTTGAATCATCATTGATTGGAGCTACGACTTCAGGGGCTAGAGCAATAACTACAGGGGCTCGAGAAACAACTTCCGCTAGAGGATTAAGCAATTCATCAAAAATAGGTTGAAATAGTAGATCCCAAGCATCTTTAGAAGGTGGAACAAAAGGTGCTGGAGGAGGAGGGTTTGGATCGAGTCATGTACTGGGTGTAACAGGAGTTATTTCTTCAAGCGCGGGTCCTGAACCGAGTTGTTCAGAAGCCATTGCGGTCAGCTCATCAAAATTAACATGAATGGTCTCCATGATTTGTCGGGTTCTTCGGTTATAAATTCGAAAAGCTTTCTTTGTGGGAGCGTAGCCAATAAAGATTCCAATATCTGCCTTTGCTTGAAGCTTCCCTAGATTCTCAGCCTCATTTATTAGATAACATAGGGCACCAAAAACATAAAGGTAAGATAGATCTGGTTTCTTATCATGTAACAGCTCGTATGTTGTCTTATCGTGACGACGGCGGAGAAGAGAACGGTTCTGGGTATAACAAGCTGTCGCCACAGCCTCTGCCCATAAGAATAAAGGAGCTTGTGCAAAAATTAACATCATTCGGGCAGCTTCTACAAGTGTACGGTTGCGCCTTTCAATGACACCATTCTGTTGTGGAGTTCGCGCCACAGATGTTTCATGAGAGATGCCAACCTCTTCATAATATTCCCGCAGAGTCTGATTTACAAATTCAGTTCCATTGTCAGTTCTTATCATTCGAACAGGGACATTGAGCCTTACTTGTATCATCTTCAAGAACTTAATGATGACTCCCAGAGTTTTATCTTTTGTCCTTAAGAACTTTACCCATGTGAATCTAGAGTAATCATCGATGATCACCAAGATGTACTATTCACACTCTAGACACGCATAGGCCCGCACAAATCCATATGCAAAAGGTAGAGCTTCTATTGGTTGGAATCCTCAGCCTTGGGTTTCAGTGTCTGTTTCTTGCTTTTGCCTATAGCACATGCAGAACACAAGTGATCCTTATGATATTTCAGTTTTGGGAGACCACGAACGAGACTATTTCTTGCCAAGTAGTTAATAGCGTCAAAGTTTAAGTGGGACAGACGATGATGTCATAACCATGACTTGGTCTTGGTAGCCTTAGACAATAGACAGATAGGGGTAGACAACTTCATATCCTCAAATGACAATATATACAAATTAGTGCCACGAGATCCGGATAGTAGATCCACGCCTTCTAACTTATGAACAAAGCAAGTATGTTTCCGAAAAGCAACTTCTAGATCCGGGTCACAAAACTGGCCAACTAAGAATAGATGATGTTCTAAACCTTACACGTAGTAAACCCTTGAGATCGTAACATTACCAACCACTAAGTCGCCATAACCCATAATCTTTGCTATCTGGTCATTTCTGAATTTAACTATGCCGAGGAACTTGCTGACAAAATTGGTGAGCTGAGAGCGATCTCCGGTCATGTGCTTGGGGCACCAGGAGTCCAAATACCATAAAACAATGTGGACAACTTGTTATCAATAAGAGAGGAGGAAGATATACCGGAGTCCTTTTTGTTAGTAGTCACAGATTTTATGATTTTTGATTTTTCATAAAAATCAAATTTTATATTTTTCCTAGACACTAAATGACAAAAGAAAATTTTATAAAAAAGAAAAATATTTTTTTATTAATTTTCTGATTTTTTATGATTTTTATAAGAAAAAGTAATAACTAAAATCTATTTTAATTGCTAGAAAATACAAATTTAACTGGAAAAATATAGAAAAATGGTTTTAATATGCTAAAATGGTGCAGAAAATTAATAGAAACAAAAGCCCTAATTTTTAAAAGCTAATTATCACCTAATTTGATTTATTAAAACTAAACCCTAAATTTTATAAAACTAAAAACTAAAAATTAAATCTATTTTATTTATTTAAGAAGGACAGGGTAGAAATGGTAAAAAGGGAAAGAATAGGGTAGGCGGGGTAACTAGGGAAAATTTACACTATAGAAGAAACGGGTAACCCTAGACTTTTGAGAAAACTACCAAACAGACCCTACGATTATGGCTTATTTTGGCTTATTAAAAAGTGGCTTTCAGCCAAAACTTAAAACTACAAAGTTACTCAACAGCTTATTTCTAACAACTTTAATAAAAGCACTTTGGACTTTTAACGAAGGAATAAGCTAGAAAATAAGCAAATAGATTGCTGTCACAGAAAGTAGCTATTTGACTAATTTTTGGATTTTTGCTTATTTTGAGCTTAATACTTGATAAAACTTGAAACTAAAAGATGCTATTTAATGCCTAAGATGTGTACTAAATGGATTTAAGCTAAAATTTACCTATGCTTAACAAAACTAGAAAGAAAATTAAGATGAAAAAGTGCAAGTTTTGACTTAAACTGTTTTGAGCTTTTTTCACATAAGCTAAGAAGCTTATTTTTGGACCTTAAGTGCTGAGATTTAGGAAATAAGCTACTCTAGTAGTCTAAATTCTACTTAGGTAAAAGGATTTATAAAACTTTACAAGGAAATGAGAAAATTCAAAGTGAAAAATGGCAAAAATTATGCTAAAATGAAATGCACTTGCTGGTGCAATTGGTGTTGCTGATACAATTGGCTTTGCACAAAGATTTAAGCTAGAATTTTGAGTTTAACACTTTACTCAATGATCCTAAGTGTGCTAAGAACAACCTTGGCCTCTAAAATACATTTATTATCCTAAAATCTAAAAGTCTATTGACTGAAATATGCCCTGGTGCAAAAATAAGGTTTATAAGTTCTAAATTTTGCAATTTAACAATGTAACTCTCAAAACCTTTGTAAATCTTTATTAAAGGACTAAACTCAGCTGAATGTAAAGTTTTAACAAAATGCCTTTGACTTTTTGAGTCAAATACAGACTAATCCAAACACACCTTTAGAAAAACTGTCCAAACTACTTTGCACTTAAAAACTCTTTTCAAGCTTATATTCCTAAAAACTTTTTATCTGCTTCTACTAATATTAAACTAATGAAGCTATTTGAGCTGTAAAATTAGTAGCTTATTTGGAAAAATAAGCTACTTACTCTACTAGGCTTTAACTACTATTATGACAGAATTGGAAAATTAAGTAAGATTATCTTAACTAAATCTTATGAAAACTAAAGACAGCTAATAACAAACTTAAACAACATTATTTAAGAGAATTAAACAACTTAAATTATACTTGAAATTTCGACAATAGTAATTTCACAAGAACTCTTAACTTTTTATATTAAAAACAGAAATATTACAACATAAAGCTTTTAAAACAACTGAGTATAATAATCTTAAAGCAAACTTAATTAAATTTTACACTAAGAAAAGGAAAAACAGGGGTTGGATTCTCGGCTTGTTCTCTTCTCTTTTATAGAAGCTCAAAGCCTTCTCTTGGACTTGGGTTGTGTTTGCTGTGAGAGTACAAGGCAGCATACTCAATCCTAGCCCTCCATTCCTTTCTCTTCATCTCAGCCATTGAAGGGGGTGCGGGTTCTTGTAAATTGCCAAGTGGGAAGGGGTATAGGGGCAGGGTGAGCTGGGAAGTGTATGGGGAAGCTATAAAATGTACTATGGAGGTGGTTTGGCAAGAAAACAGTGGGTAGGGAGGTGGTATAAGGTTTGGCGGTAAACGGGTTGAGTACAGGGGTGGGTTGCAGGATTTAAACGTAATGTTTGGGGAAGAGGCAAGAATAGCCCCTCACTTTTCATTCTCTTTTCATTCTTTCTAAGCCGAAAATAGTTATAAACGAGTTTAGAAAGTGGCACTTTTGGTCCCTCTGGTTTTATAACAAAAGAATTAAGAAAGGTTAGGGTAAATTGCAAAAATGGTCCCTGTGTTTTATAACTAAAAGAATAAAAGGGTTTTGGAAAATTGCAATTTCAGTCCCTCTTTTAGTTTAAATCATTTTTCTTTTATAAAACACTTTAAAAAATGACAGTTCTAGTCCCTAAGGTTTATAAAAATTGTTTCTGGGCCAGTAATGGGCTTGGGTTTGTGTTGGGCCCAATTGGGTGTGTGGGCTTGTATTGGGCCCAATTGAGTGTGTCTGGGCCCAATAAGGTTTAGGCTTATGTTATTGGGCTTTTTAAGGCCCAATAAGGTTCAGGTGGGTTTTGTGTGTACAATGGCTGAGATTGGCTGTAACTGGGCTAGGATTGGGCCTTCAAAGTCTTCACAGTCTTTGTCAATTGCACACAAATGGGCTGTTGAAATTGATTGAGGGCCCATTTGGTCTTCACAGTCTTCATAATTATACTATTGGGCTTTCCCGGCCCATCAGATGGGTTAAGATTGCATCCAATAGTATTCTTCAGTTCCGGCTCCGGTTTGACTGCTGATTCTTCTGTATTGACTCTGACTTTGGCATTTTTGGACTTTGGCCTTGATTTTGCACAGTCTTTTCCATTCCATGCTCAGTTTTGTCATTTTGGCTTGGTTTTCTGTCTTTTTGTTGATATCCACTTCCTGCACAATACAAATGCAAAACAAACATATATTTGGCAGTTTTTGTCTGTTTTTGGTCATTTAAGCTCGTTTTTAGAGGTAAAAGATATGTGTAATTAAGCACTTATCATACAACACTTGGTTGTTCAGATTCCAGCTTCTCTTGCACAACGGAATTTGGCAGATCATTATTAGTATCTGAAGAGTTTGGTACCTTAGAAAGAACAGATGAGTCACAACTTGATAGTATGGCCATCAAAGAAACTTTAGCATTGTTAACCTCATCACATAATCATACGCATCGAGATCACCAGCTTGGTATGCTGCATTGTTTGTAATGACCGATGGAATGACTGGGCTTTCTGCAACGCTTGGATTTGCCAAAAACTCTAACTCCTCCTCATTAAGAACCTTGCCATTCCCCTGAGCTTCTACCAACAAAACCTTTTCCCAAAACCATGAAGCATCTCTTTTCCTTTTTGGTTGAGGACACTGTTTTGCCATATGGCCCTCTCCCTGACAGTTATAGCACTTAACCACTCTCTGTCCTGTAGACTTAGTTCCTGATGAACCAGCACCAAACAAGTTTTGTCTTCCTTGCACCTGCTGAATAGTAACTCTTCCATATTGAATTGTTGCCTGTTGTTGAGGGTTTGAAGAGTTTCTCAGCTGATTGTTTATGGAAGGGAAATGAGATGTGACTATGGTGGAGAGAAACGACATCATCATGTTGATTACGTCAATTGGGTCATCACCTTTGTTAAACACGGGGATCAAAAGACCAGAGTCTAAAGCAGGAAACTCTGTCTGTTATGGTTGATAATCATTTGGAGAGATAACTTGTGGTTGTTGGTAAACGGTTTTAGGTGCATTGGATTGGTAAGTAACTGCTAGCGGGGTTGATGGGTGACTGACTGAATACTATAGATTAGGGTAAGAACTTCCATACTAAGAAAATGAGCTCTGCAACTAAGGGTTGTTGTATGTTGTTTGATAATTGTTGTATTGGTGGTTTGCGACAAGTGCCAATGGATCATGACTTTGTTCCTTCAAGAGAAGAACTTCATTTGCATGTGATTCATGATGTTCAAGATGAGCAAAGAGCTGATCAAAATTTGTTACATGGAGATCCTTCACCAATTTTACATCAGTCACAAATTTGCTCCATTCAGAAGGAAGGCTGTTCAAAAACTTCGTGTTGATTTGAAATGGTTCCAACTTCACCTTGTAGATGTGCATATCGTTGATCAATTGAGCAAATCTATGGTAGTACAGAGACAGAGTTTCTCCTTTTGTGTAAGCAAACTTATCAAAAGCTTCATATAGCTTGCACTCTCTTTCTTGCTTCGTCAATGACGTTCCTTGCATTAACAGTTCAATTCGTTGCCATAAATCTTTGGTGACACGATGATGACTCACAAGTGCATAGACGTCGGATGGAACACCTTGAAGAATGATGTTTGTAGCCTTGACATCAGCTTCATATTGAAGTTTCTCGAGTGCTGACAGCTCAGGAACTTTCTTCTTTCTCATTACTCCATTTTCTTCAATCATAGGCCAATCAAGGGGACCATTTCTGATGGATTCAAGGATCAAATAACCATTTTCGCGATTTGCCCTGTACAGCTCCATTCGGCTCTTCCATGAGTCATACATGAGTTTGTCCAACATCGGTGTGCGATTATCGGCACCATTGAGTATATCAAATTCAGCAAGAGAAAACATTCTTGAAATAGGTATGTTCTAAGATTACTGTTGGATCAAGCGGTGATTGAAAGTAATTGTGTTGTTATGAAGTGTCTTGTGTTATTGTTGAAGTCCAGTTGAAGTTGCTATTAATTTGGTTGATTCTTGAAAACTGTTAATTCGGTTGACTGCTAATTCAGTTGACTGCTAATTCGGCTGACTACTAAATCGGCTGACTGCTAATTCGGCTGACTGCTAATTTGGATGACTGCTAATTCGGCTGATTGCTAATTTGGCTGACTACTAAATCGGCTGATTGTTAATTTGGCTAACTGCTAATTCGGCTGACTGCTAATTTGGCTGACTGCTAATTCGGCTGACTGCTAATTCGGCTGACACTAACCAAATTAACAATTTTTTAAAAACACAAAAAGACACTTTTTTTATTGATGTTTTGCAAAAATTCTTGTTCAAATAGTATTACTAAGTCTATAGGAACAAGAAAAATGTAAACTTTAAGGTTTTTAAGCCAAAAATTTTAAAATCAAGATTTTGTTCTTTATAAGACTTATGAACACAAATATGACAAAAAATTATATTTTTCATAGATTCAAAGTTAATACACCTATATCCCAAGATACTAGATTAACTTTACCTATGTAAATGATCTTTTAGTGTATGACTAAGCTTCAAAAACAAAAAAGAATGTTTTTTATAAAAATGACGTGTGGAGTAAACAAAAAAAAATGACAAAATTTTTTTTTTCAACAACCTCAAAAAACTAAACCAAATCACATCCATGGCTCTTGATCAATGTAGAATACTAGTATCTTAATATAAACCAGATCTTAGAGAGAGAAGTGGGATGGAAGTATATCTAGAGAGAGAAAGTAAAGTTGAGAAAATGATTAACTATGTGAAAATAAATTACAACCAAACCACCTCTCCAGGCCATGGAGATGGTGTTAATATACTTACATGATGGCGTGTGGGCATGGGCTTTCATGGATTTATCCATGGGCTTTAGCTAACTAACCTAGTAAGTTTCCAAATATTAACTTGTCGAGCAAACTACCGTTATCTATGAAGTGACCGAGTCTTTCCAAGGATTTACGTATTCCTAACAGTCTTTGGGCTATCCAAAAGGGTAGTCGCCCTGGGATTAGTCGGTTCGCAATGTCGAGTCAGAAACCTAGGTTTACCAAAAAAACAGTTGTAGTAACCAATTACATATAAAATAAATATGTGATACACAACCCTTAAACGTGAAAACCTCATCTAATCTGTTATTAAGTACTTATAGAATCTCAGTCTTACAAATATTTGGTAGAATTTCAATGCTAGTAAAATGCCATGCTATATTTATTGGATATTAGTTTGCGTTTTATCTATAAATTTATGAGGCGTTTCAATTTTGGGAATTTTCTATAGATTTGGTGTTTATGCTTTACGGTTTTAGCCTTTAGTTATCCAAATGTAGTGTTTTTATTATTGTAGGGAAATTAATACCAACATTTTTATAATGGATTTTCGTCACTCCTATGAAGCTTTTATATACCTTTACAATACCTTGTATAACTGTAACATCTATGAAAACAAGCTTAACTTGGTCTCGAGGCTCCGGTTAGGCCCTAAGAACAAAGCAAATCAAAGCTGTGCAACAAGGAGAATGACATTGGTTAAACTATCAACGATGGTTTATGCAATCTTTCGGGCCCAAAAACTTATTTTACTGAGTTATTTTGTTTTTATCTATTTTAATGATTTTTTTGGACTTTGTTTTTGGGCTTGGTGGTCTGCCCTTGTTTGCCTTTTAATCTCGTTTCAAGTTCTTGGTCTATTCATTAATCTTATTGTCAAATTCCGGTGCTAGGATTAAAACTTTTAAATATATGAAAAGTCTAATTATGGAAAGATCGTGATTATCGGCATTCGTTGATATCAACAATAGCTAGAAGAATATTCGTGTAAATCATAGGTTTAGTTTTTGTATTTTCGGCAGCATTTTGTGTTTATGTTTTAAATTTAGCCTTTAATCTCCCCAAGTAGTGATACAAACCTTGTAGATGCATTCTCCACCAATTATCATTTTTTTTAAGATTTAGTTATCTCTGAGCATATTATAGCGGCAAGGGCTTAGCCTCTTATGACGAAAGTGCCTAGAGGTCTTGGGTTCGAACCCTCGGGAGAAAATTAATCCCCCATTGGCCACGGAGGTTTTCTTGCGCTGTCTTTGGGCTATCCAAAAGGGTAGTTGCCCTGGGATTAGTCTGCTCGCAATGTCGTGTCGGAACCCAGGTTTACCAAAAAATACTTGTATAGATGTAATAACCTATTACATTTAAAAAATACGTAATACACAACCCTTAAACATGAAAACCTCATCTAAGTTGTTATTAAGTACTTATAGAATCATAGTCTTACGAAAATATGGTAGAATTTCAATGCTAGTAAAATGCATGCCAAATTTTATAGAAAATATTTTATGTTTTATGCTATAAATTAAGGGAGGCGTTTCTGATTTTTTAATTTCTGTAGCATTTGGGGTTTATGCTTTACGGTTTAGCCTTTAGTATACCCAAATGTAGTGTTATTATAATTGTAGGGACATAATACGAACCGTTTTTATAAGATTTAGTCATCCATGAGCGTTTTATACCTTTACAATACTTGTATAAATGTAACAATCTTTTAAAACAAGCATAACTTTGGCTACGAAGCTCCGTTTCAGGCCCAAGAACAAGCAAATCAAAACTTGCAACAAAGAGAATGACGTGGTATACTGTCAACGACGGTTTATGCAACTTTCTAGCCCCAAAACACTCTATTTTATGAGTTATTTACGTTTTTGTGTATTTGTCATATTTTTTAGACTTTGTTTTTTGGCTAGGCTTCGGCCCTTTTGCCTTTTAATCCCGTTTCAAGTTTCTTGGACTATTTAATAATTATTATGGTGCTAGATTAATCA